>CAUYSK010054227.1:0-17850 GCA_963575035.1 Avahi laniger
GGGACTACAGGCATGCACCACCGTGCCCGGCTAATTTTTTCTATACATTTTTAGTTGTCCAATTAATTTCTTTCTAATTTTAGTAGAGACGGGGTCTCGCTCTTGCTCAGGCTGGTTTCGAACTCCTGAGCTCAAACAATCTGCCCATCTCGGCCTCCCAGAGAGCTGGGATTACAGCACCATTAGCTTTTTTTTTTTTTCTTGACACAGAGTCTCACTTTGTTGCCCTGGCTAGAGTGAGTGCGCCATTAGCTTTTGAATTTAATTTTAAACTCCCTTGGACTTACTTATTCTTTGGTTTTAATAAGAGCCAATGCTTTTTTTCCAGATGTTGTTACTGCTTTAGTTTTGTGACTAATAAATTTTGTGACTAATAAATTCTGCAGTAGCATATATAATGCTGTCTGAGCATGTACTTTAGTAATTGTACTACCTCGCTAGTAAATGAGTATACTGTTACTAACTCACCTCACCTGGAAAAGTTTTCTACAGGCTTTCCCCTTTCCTCTAAAAACTGGTGGATTGTTTATAGCTACCTTAGTTAGGTTTGTGTGGGAGAATGGGGAGTATATTTAACTCCACATGAGTTTGACTCCTTTTTGTGAACCACATGCTCAATTTGAAATATATGTTCCTCTAAGTGTTCATTTAAACATTTTGTGTTCAAATTAAAAGCATCTATCCTGTATACACCTACATAGTCATTATGTGTATACTGGGTTTTTCAGTGAAAAATGAAAAAAAAAATTAGTCAGTTACAGAACTGCCCACCATGAACAGGAATTCAGCTCTCAGCCCTTATCATGGCTCTGCAATCCAGAGGCAATAGAAATCGGGTTCTCTGGGTATGTACACTTAGGGATGAGAAAGACATCACTGGCCCAGATTCCCCTGAAAGACACAGTTGTAAAGCTACAATTATACATTTTATTTAATTTTTTTTGAATATAGGAAGGTAAAGTGTAGGAACACTTTGTTCTACGTTGATGGGAGTTAGCATCTGGGATTTCCATCAGAAGCAAATATGTGTGAACCGTACACTGTAGTTCACAGTTGTTAAATGCTCCACATGGTCAATGCTGAGAAGCAATCAAACTGCCATGTCTAGTAGTATTGAAAACTTTTGAATGATTTTTAGTAATATGCCCAAGAATACTGTCTAGTGGTAGAGATTTGAGAGATGAACCCAAGAACGTTATCTCCATATTAACATATAGTGAATTATTTAGCATATTAACATATATAACTTATATAGAAAGAATGCTCTCAGCTGGAAGCATCATCTCATGTGCCTCACTCATTCGTTCAACAAATACTTATTGAGCCAGATAGTGTTCTAGTTGTGTGAATACAGCAGTGACTAAAGAACAAAAAAATCCCTGCTCTCATGGAGCTTACATTCTAGTGAGGGAGACAGACTATAAACAAAATAAGTAAAATAAATAGTGTATTAGATGATGATAAGTGCTGTAGAGAAAAAAAAAACCATGAATGAAGGTAAGAAGTTGTATGTGGGGAAAGGTTGTAATTTTAAATAGAATGGTTAGGAAAGACCCTGATGAGAAGTGACACTTGAGAAAAGGGTGAAGGAGATGAAGGCATCAGCTATAGAGAAATCTGGTGGAAAAGTGTCACAGGGAGAAGGAATAACCACATGCAAAGTCCCTGAGATTCAGTGTGTGGGGCATATGTTAGAGGAACACACTAAAGCAGCCTGAGTAGAGTGGGGGAGAGAGGAAAGTAGAACACACGGTCAGAGCAATAAGAGGGAAAGGAGAATATCTCTTATAGCTACAAAGGGGCCACTATAAAGTTTTTGGCTTTTTATGTGACTGTGATGGGAAGCCATTGCAGGGTTTTGAACAGAGAGGAATGATATGATTTGACTTAGATTGTAATTGAATCGCTCTGACTGCTGTGTTGAGAACAGACTGTAGGGGGCAAGAGTGGAAGCAAGAAATAGACTAGTTATGCATTCTGGCAATAATCCAGGCGAGAGATGACGGGAGTTTAGAACACGATCATGCAAAGTGGTTAGATTTGGAATATATTTTGAAGGAGCACAGTTGGATGCAGAAAAATAGAAATATCAAGATTGTCAAATGTTCTACATATTTTCAAATGATTCCTTTCTTTAATTACAGTATTAGAAACACTTCTAAAAAGTTATGTATGCAATCGATTCATATTTGAAACTTATCAGTGTAATTTCTTATTTAAGAAAAACATACAGTGAAACCACAGGAAAAAGACTTTTTAAATAAATAATTTGTCCACTCTCAAATTTTTGTTTTTCATGTCATTGTTTATGTATGTTAGTGAGTTTTCTAAAAGCAGGATACAGCTGATTTTATATAAAACATAAGATCCTTCAATTTCTTCAATACCTTTTGTAGATCAGGAACATTTTTCTTGAATGGAGTTATGTAGTCTATTCTTAACAGCAGAGCACAGAGCAGTAGTTCAATTAAATCCATATTTTGTACAAGATAACACAGAAAGAGCTTAGCTGGCTGCTTAGGCTGTATCTGACAGAGTGTCTATATGTATAGAGGAGGGGATCATAATGCATACAGAATCTACTTATCAGAGATTTGAGAGGCAATGTTCACAATGAAAAGCATTACTGCCAGATAAAATTCTCCTTTAGTACAGAGATTGCATGAAGAACTGAATTATCTTAATGGGCTAGTATAATCCAAGTATAATAATCAGATGCATTATTGCCTCTATAGGGATGGAGTTGTCAAGAATGAAATCTTCTCTCTTGCATGGCACTGAAGAAATGGAAAAATTGTTATGCTTTGAGTCCCTTATTTTAATATATGTTTTTATAGTCATCAAAACTTTCTTTTCCCATTTCAATTCTTCCTCATGATAGACTGATTATAGGCCATTGTTACACTTAAAATTGATGCCTTCTTTTAAAGGAGGTGCATCCAACTTAGGGGATCCCTAGTCAAATTGGCAACATGCTCAGAGATGATCTCTTACACGGACCATTTTCCTGAAAATATTATCCCAGGCAGTTAATTTTATCTGTTTTGTTTTGATTCTTCTTTTAAATTTCTAGTTCAGATCATAATATTTCCTGATCTCATCTAAAAATTCTGGGAACATGTTGTATTTTGAGCCTACGGTTCTGTTGACTGAATACAATTCACATGGAGACATCTATTGTTTCAAAAGGTACATAATGCATTTTAAACCACTAAAGGAATAATACTTCGGTATTCTTAATTTTAGTCAAATGCATCCTGAGTTCTGCCAGATCTCACCCACACTAAGGTACATTGAAAAGCTGTTCCTCTGGGATTAGTCTCGTCTCACCGACTTCAGTCACTGATTAAAGGCTGAGTAAAGGTCAGTTGCTTTCAAGAGACCAATGAGATATTTCCATGCATTTAACCAGTTCTCAAATTGTAATATGAAACCTGCCAAGGAAGGATTATAAGCAGAAACCAAGACAGATTTCTTTAGTTTCAACTCACTAAATTAGATTTTGTTTTCCTTCAATTTAGTTATCTTCTTGGATAGATAAGGATAACCAAGAAATGTCAGAAGTTTTGAAGTTAAAAATAACAACCACGTTACATTTCTTTAAAACAAAGAGCAAAAACGCAAAATGGCCATTTGAGGACATCAATGGGAGTTCTTTCCCATTTTCCTTTATTTACATTTTTGTGATTACATTAAATACACTGACATTTGGTGAGGCCATTTTAGATTTTCAAATGCTTTCATGTTTTTTTACCTTTTCTATGCCATAACCACTAGCTATACTTTGTAATACTTGAAAATTTATATTACTGAGGATTAAAACAAAATTTGGCTAGTTTTTATGTATAGATTCCTCTGTTATTATGTTTCTAAAGGCATAGGATGGTTTAAACTTGTTTTGAAGTTCAGAAACTAAATATTACCTAAGTACTGTGGCTGAGCCACCATTATATTTTAATGTGAAAGCCTTTTAATGATGAATCTCCAAACCCACTCTATGGAGTTACCATGGTCACTAAAAGAGGCACTCCACTGCCAATTCAGATGGATACAAAAACATGGTTTTTCAATATATTTCAGGTATCTGCAGCCTTCCAAAACTGATTCTGTCACAAATAAATGGTATTCAGCCTTAATTTCTCAGAGATTTTCCAGCAGCATTTCAGCTACACATTTTTGTTTCATTTCTCTTCTACACTCTGCTTCAGTCTGTATTTTATTTTTGTGGAAGTCCTTACAGTGCAGACACATGATAATTTCCTGAATGTTTGTTAGCTCTGACAATAAGGTCTACATTCAGGACTGATCTGGCAGATAAGGAAAGGAGAGACTTGCTTAGTGTCTCCTCATCAGAGAGTCCTATTAAATCTTGGGGAGAAACACTTATTTCTGCCTACACTCTTTCATTTGGTAAGTGTAATCCTGCATGCATTCTTCTTGTGTTTTGTGGTTATTGCTATACATACTCTAAAACAATGAATTTAAAATCTATTTATGTTCTTGAGAGTACCTTCTTTGACAGGGATTCATTATGTAATTCAGCTGATAAACCTATTCTTTTATGAAGAGGTGTGATATATTAGGGGAATATAATTGTGCTATTATTTTTACCATAACATATATTTTGTCTCCCAAAATTTCTTTTAATTAAAGATTATGGAATGAATTCAGTTCTAAGCAGGGGGCAAAAATAGGGTGCGCTCTTTACTTATTATATAATAGATATTTTCACAAATCATAAAATATTTCTCGCATATTTAAAAAAATTTATATTCAGGTATTACAATTTTACATCTGTAATAGTGTTCTAAAACTGATATATGATATTGAGCTAACTAAGGTAGTATCAAAAATTTATGTCTTTTCCTCATTCTAGTCATTTAAATTATTTTTGCTGTGGACAAATTGAAAATTATTAGTATCAGGCCACAAATTTAAATCCCCTTTCCATGAACTGTTCTATGTCTCTTTTTAAAGATTCCATTAAATATACATAATCCAACAAAGTGTTTATAACATTATTCATTGTTTCACCATATCAATTACTTTTATTTAGGCTACTTGTTCAGAATTTCACCTATATTGGCAGGACTATTATTTGTTTTCATCTCTACAGCAAATGCCCAACAGATACATTAGGAAAATAGGCAGACAGCTGGTAAAGAGACTCATTCCCTGCCCCAGGGCTAACAAAGCAATTCACCAAATCCATCTTTCCTTAGTTCATTTCACATCATCATAATTTCCAAATCTTCTGCTTTGGCCCTCTAAGGATTTGGGCATATCTAATGTATAAAATAAACTGAAACCAAACTTGTACTTCAGTAGTTTTAATATTAGTTAATAGGGCTTTCTTTTACTAAATTCTATAATATATATATGTTCTTATTTTTTTAATTGCTGAGTTTTAAAAAAATTGTATAATTGACAAATAAAATTGTATACATTTATGGTATATAACATGATGTTTTGATATATAGTATACACTGAGGAATGGCTAAATCAAACTAATTAGCATATCCATTACCTCAAGTACTCACCATTTTTTTTGTGTGGTAAGAACACTTAAAGCGTACTAAAATGTGTTCTTGTTTTTGATTGGTTCATTTTCTTTTTATTTTTAATCACATTTCACAACTGCAATTTCAAAGACTGTTATTATGAAAGTTGTAAACAATATATTTCCTAATATCCTGAATTATACATTTTCGGCATTTAATCTCAATACAATTTTAGAATTTTTCAAATGACATTTTTGTTAATCTTCTTGGTTTGGATGAAATCAGAATCACAGAGTTAGAAATACAAGGGATGTTGAAACCATTACCAAGCATTAAGATAACTGCAATTTCTTTATGCTAAAGAGAAGAAAAACCAAGTTCAGCGGTGTCTACCCAGGATTGAAAACTACATTAGAGTTGGGAGATAAAGTGATACTCCAGAACTAAGAGTAACAAGGCATCATGGTAATAAAAACAGCCACTATTTGTGGACCTTCACTAAATCCCAGGCATTATACTCAGGTACCAGATAAACAGATAGGATTCCAGTGCATTGCTGCTGAAAGTAAGAGCGAATGACTGTTATGTGCACTAAGGAAATTATCAGAGAAGCAAGTAGTCAAATGGGGCCATAAGTACATTTTATGTATACCATATAACTATGAGAGTTTAGTGGCTCACAAAAAGAGATAAAATAATACAAACAAATGAATAAAAAATCTGGACATTCTCAGTGTTTTTTGCAGGCTCCTCTTTCTTATCTGGTAGCTTTATCAGTTTTCAAAGGGATTAGTTTTAGACTCTGTTCTTGCACAATATACTCTCCCTGGGTGAGCCTATCCACTCACATGGTTTCAAAAGCTGATGACTCCTAAATCTATATCTCTGGCTCAGATCCCTTTCCCGTTTCACATACCCAACTTCTTATTGCCTAGGAGGCATTTGGATGCCTTTATAAGCTGCTCAAATTCTCCATGTTCAAAATCAAATTCATCATGACTGTCTCCCCTGCATAAAGCCTCCTACTTCTGTTTCCCTCTCTGAGTGGTGCCAGCCAGCTGCTCAAGACATAAACTTGAGAGTCATTCATGACTTCTGCCTCTCTTTAACCGTTACATTCAATCTATCACCAAGTCTTATCAATATTTCTCAAATAATTTATTTCTCTCCTTCTCCAATACCCTCTCACTCATTTAAGCATATTGTTTTTCTTCTGGACTACTGAACAAGGTCCTTTGTATTTGTCCCCAGCCCTCTAGTTTTGCCTCCTCTCGATTATTTTCTCACTGAAGAATGTTTTTTAGTATACTAAAAATTTTGTCATGTTATTTCCTTTCTTAAAACCCTCAATGGCTCCACATTGCCCTTGGGATAAAATCCAAGGCCCAGAGAGATTTTTGTACTTGTATATTATTTTGGTCTCATTTCGTGTCTTCTGGCACTTCCGTTCTAGCCATTCTGGCCAATGGACATGTTGTCCCTCACTTCCTAGCCATTGCACAAGCTCTTCCATCTCTTTGCCTCACTAGCTTTTGCTGATCCTTTAGTTCTCAGTTTAGATATTACCTCCTCCAGAAAGTTTTCCCTGACTCCCAAGTCCGATAAGTTATTCCTTCTCTATGTTCTCTTAGTACCTTATATTTATTCCACGACAGCACCGAGCACTCTATAATTGTTCTTTTATCTTTTCCCCTCACTATACTATGAATTCCATGAAGGCAGGGACAATGTTGCCTGCTGACTATTGTATCTCTCCAACTTAGCACAGTGTTCAGCACAAAGTAGCTACTTACAAGTGTATGCCAAACAAAGGAAAGATCAAAGAGATCACGATTATCAACTTTGGAGGCCATGACACAATCTTGCTAATGTGAAGCTTTTGGTATAAACTCATCAAACACATGAGCTAGAAGGGACTCAATAAATCACTTTGTTCAATAGTTAATCCTATTGATGGCTATATTTAACGATTTTTTTAAAAGAAATTTTCCTTATATTTGAACACTTTCCTGCTATACTTGTACCTATTTCCCTCTTCAAGCGTAGTCCCCACAATGAAACCAAATATTCAGGTGTATTTTGACCAATAAGAAGTGGGATTAGGATATTATCTCCTTTAACCTGATTTATGTTCTTCTATTGAAATTGTCCACAATTGTCTAAACAATTTTTAGTATTGATTCTGTGACTGTGTGGTTAACTGAAATCTGTTACAGCAGGAATGAATTACGGGGAATGGATGACTCAGAGCTGACAGATAAGTAAGCAAGAAGGAGTGAATGGGATGAGATGACAGTTGATGAAGGTGTATCCTGAAATGGAATAACAATATGCAGTATTTCCACCAAAGGTGGCACACAAACTTTTCAGTAACTGCAGTCCCCCTTTCCACAGCCCATGAAATTTCCCACTGCCAGCCATTTGCAAGAGCTACTGCTCACTGTCACCTACTGATCCTCTCTCTGAAGTTGGCAGATTAATAATCTGCTTTGTCCCTTACTAGAAAGCTTGTAGACCTGTTGTCCATCCTCTTAACCTACAATCATAATTAGCACTCTGTAATCAGTCCTTCTCACTCCAAGCCCTGTCAGACCAGAAGGAGTTAGAACCTTGGCATAAATTCTTTAGAAATATTTTTGATCTCTAACAGAATGCTGAGGGTACCTTGGCATATTTGGGGAGGATGATCTAAAACTATAAAAATAGCTATGAGCACAATTCTCCCATATGCATACAATTTGAATAGGTCTGGCAAGATGCTTTTAAGCTCATAAAAGTGTCCTAGAATGTTATGAATTGGCTTTACATGTTCTAATACACCTGGTGTACAGATTAGCCTTTCTGTTATGACACCCAAGCTCTGTGCCCTCTACTCCAAATGGCAGGAAAATTTATGAGCCAGAAAACTTTTCCTGGATTTGGCTTTAGGGAAGTAAAGAGTGGAATTTAGTTGCTCACAAAGCTGGAGTCTGAGGCTCCCAGGAATCAGGGGGCAGTCACATTAAGTGAAAACCCAGGGTCGCAAATAACAAAACTTTGAAGCACAGCAGCTTTATGTTGAAAGCAGAGACAGAGAGAGGTTCCCGACAGTGATGTGGAGAGAGAAGAGTTTAGAGTGTGGTTTTGAGAAAAAAAGGATCACATTATTGCAGATGTTGGGGTTAAATTATTTCGATTCTCACACACATACATGCATGCCTCAAAAAAGGATTGGCACCAACCTCTTTCAAGTGGTACCTAGGAGCCAAATATAAGGTGGCAGTTTTGAGGCTTACATGGCAGTTACTGTTGCATTTCTCTATTTCTCTAAATATATGGAGTATATATATTGAGTATCCAGTGTGTGCCAGAAGAGAAATATGAATTTAATAGTTTCTGCCTTTTAGGAGTTCATGTGCAAGTGAGAAGAAACAAGACAAATAAAAAGGTGGTAATATATCATAATAACCAATCTGGGAGATAAGGACAGGATATTTTGAGAACATGGTGAACTGGAGGGAAGCCCACTGATGAGATGCTGAAGAAAGGCTTTTTGTAGAAATTATGCCTAAACTGAATCCTGAGAGATGAGTAGGAGTTACCTAGAGGAAAGAGTTTGGGGAGGTCATCTCAGTCAAGAGCAACAGCATAGTACGTGGTGGGAAACGTAATTAATTCGGAGTGGTTAGACTAGAGCATAAGGTACAAAGCAAGTAAGTGGTGATAAGGCTGGAGAAATAGGCAGGAGCCGAATCATAAAGGCCCCATATGTCATGCTAAAGCGGCCAGACTTGCTTCTGCAGGCAATAGGGAAGCCGATAAGTGACCATTTTTCATAAGTCACTCTGGCAGCAGTGTGGAGAATGAAAAGGACCGGAGGCAAGACCAGAGCAGGGTGACTAGTTAAGATCTGTTGTATAACAATAGTCCAGGAGAGAGATGACTAGGGTTTTAACAAAGGTGGTAGCGTGGGTGACAGCAGCAAGGGAATGATGGGTCTGAGACTGTTGAGGAAGATTTTTGTTGTTGTCCTTCTTTTGTATTGTTTGGATTCAGGGCTAACTTTGACCTGGAGGTCAAAGTAATCAATGTGGTGGCAGCAGAAAGAGCGCAATGGAATGGTGTAATGTAATATCATAAAAACTTATTTCAGGTATTTGTCAAAAAACTAATTCTGAAAATGCTCCTTTTACTTAGCTTGCAAGAGTAACTATTTGCTGAAGATTGGTTGCTTAACCTGTTGAGGCTTAATAACTTATGTTGAGGGTTAATAACTTATGTGTTTTAGCCTGTTCTAGGAAATTGTGCAGTGGAAATGAAGCAAGTTAGGGTCAGAGCAAGGGAGAAAGGCCCTGCCAGCTGTCTCTTTTTCCTCTCTACAAAAGCATACATATCCTCTAAGCGATCCCACAAAAAAAGACTCTTTCTGTGCCAGAAATCTATTTATTTTGCAAAGAAAGAATCCAGAAGACCATATGGAATGCAATTGGTGATAATATTCAGTTCAGAAAGTGCAAGAACAGTAAGAAGAAATAACTAGAATAAATGTTATTAGGAAATAATAAAGGATCACAAAGAATTAAGTTTAAAATACTTTTAAAAGTTACAGATTGATATAACCATTCAAAAATGAATCTTGTGTAAAATGAAAACTAGAATAAGCAGTGTATCAGATTATGAAATGAGGTTATAATGAAACACAATTATACAAAGGGCATTAATGAAACTGAACTCAATTCTTACTATTGAAAAAATTAATCAGGAAGAATTAGATGATATATTATGCTTGAATAAGAATAAAAAAGACTCCAAGGTTAGATTACATAAATGTAATTTTTGATTATTCTTAAATATGGACCTGAAAGGAGACTTAAATGTTAATAACGCTGGATCGCAATGTCAAGGAAACAAGGGATAAGACTAACAACGTGAGAGAAATAAGTATCTAATCTTTCTCCAAGTCCTGTTGAATCCTCCTATAAAATACATCTTAAATTTGTCTCTTAAACATTTCTAACACCACGGCCTTAGTCTACCACTACAATCTCCCCTACTTTACTTTCCCTCTGCTTAACCCCATTGGGCATAATTATGCCAGACCCTCTTTGAGAGATTTACCTAATGAAGCCAGTCTAATCTCCTCTTTCAGACTTGAAGCCCTTCCATTACCAGTTCCATCCTATCTATGTAAGCTTATTTCCCATTCTCCCCAATATGCTCCCTTTGCTCTGGTCAGGCCATGCTGCATACTATCCCTAAAATATTAAAACTATCTGCTCATTTCTGTCTTTGTCCCTTCCTGAGGCATAATATCCTCTCTGGTCTGTTTCTCCTATCATCTTTCAAGGCTGAAGTCAAGTTCCAATCCCTTGATAAAGATGTCCTTAATTGTCTTCCATCTCTGATTTCCCAATACAATTTTAGATGAAATCACATACTCTACAGATAATTTAACTATTTAATATATGGAAGTCTTACTTCTTTAACTACGTTGTAAATTCATCAAGGGATTATAATTAAATATTACCCCAACCATCCCAATTGGGTCTAGGCCATTTTTATTCTAACATTTTGACCTATTTTGATACAGTGGATAATGTAGACTATGATGTTTGGACCCTAAGGACATTTTGACTTCTTGCTTATGCATACAAACATTTGATTCAGAATTACATATTGCTTCACTATTTTTGTTGAGAAAGTATATTAAAAGTGAACTCAGCTCATCTAATTTAATTCTTTGATCAATTTTCTATTGCTATTAAAACATTTTAATATTTTCTATATTAATTTTTATTTTACCAATGTTTTAATCTAAAACAATCTTTTCCATGTTAATTTATAATTAATATTTATTGACATTAACATTTTTATGGAGGTGTAATCAACAGAAAATAAACTGCACATAATGAAAGTGTAAAATTTGGTTAAGTTTTGGCATATATTTACATCCATGCAACCATCACCGTGAATAAGATAATGAGTACATTCATCACCTCCAAGAGTTGCCTCATTGTAATTTCTCTCCCCTCACTCCCACCCCAACACCCCTCCCAGGAAACCACTAATTTGGTTTCTATCAGTATAGATTAGCTTGCATTTTTTAGAGTTTTATGCAAATGGAATCATACGTCATACATATACTCTTTTCTCTGGCTTTTTTCACGCAGCACAATTATTTTGAGATTGATTCACATGTATTAGTAGTTCATTTCTTTTATTTTATTTTTATTTATTTATTTATTTTGAGACAGAATCTCACTGTGTTGCCTGGGCTAGAGTGCCGTAGCATCAGCCTAGCTCGCAGCAACCTCAAACTCCTGGGCTTGAGCGATCCTCCTACCTCAGCCTCCCAGGTAGCTGGGACTACAGGCATGCGCCACCATGCTCGACTAATTTTTTCTATATATTTTTTAAGTTATCCAGCTAATTTCTTTCTATTTTTAGTAGACACGGTGTCTCGCTCTTGCTCAGGCTGGTCTCGAACTCCTGAGCTCAAACAATCCTCCCGCCTCGGCCTCCGAGAGTGCTAGGATTACAGGCGTGAGCCACTGCGCCCGGCCTTCATTTCTTTTATTGCTGAAAGATATTCCATCATATGCACATACCCCAATTTGTTTATCCATTTTCCTGTTGATGGACATTTGGGTTGTTTTCAGTTTTTGTCTATTCCAAATAAAGATGCTATTAACATTCATGTGTAAATTGTTGTGTGTCCATGAGCTTTCATTTCTCTTGGGTAGATACCTGAATCATATGGTAGGTGCATGTTTAACATTTTAAGAAACTGCCATACCATTTTCCAAAGTGGTTTTACCATTTTACATTCCCAACAGCAGTGTATGAGGATTGCAGTTCTCCATATCCTCATTAACACTTCGCATGGCTAATCTTTTTAATTTTAGTCATTCTAATAGGAGTGTAGTAGTATATCATGTAGTTTTATTTTTCATTCCTTAATGACTAATGATGTTGAGTATCTTTTCACGTGTTTATTGGCCATCCATATATTTTCTCTGGTGAAGTGTTCAAATCTTTTGCTCATCTCTTATTGGGTTATTTGTTTTCTGATCATTACTTGTAACTTGGTATTCAGGAGAGTTGTACACATAGTGTAGATATAAGTCTTTTTTTACATATAATTTGCAAATATTTTCCCTTTCCCCTACCCTTCCCAGGCTCTGATAACGGCTGTTCTATTCACTACTTCTATGAGATCAACCTTTTAAAATTCTGCATATGAGTGGGAACATGCAGTATTTGTCTTTCTGTGTCTGGCTTACTTTATTTAACATAACATCCTCGAGGTCCATCCATGTTGTTGCAATGACAGGATCTCATTAATTCTTATGGCTGAATTATATTCCATTCCACATGTATACCATATTTTCTTTATCCATTGATAGACACTTAGGTTGATTCCATGTCTTGGCTATTGTGAGTAGTGCTGCAGTGAACATGGGAGTTGAGATATATTTTCAACATACTGATTTTATTTCCTTTGGGTATACACCCTATTATGAGATTGCTGGGATATTTGGTAGTGCTAGTTTTAATTTTTTGAGGAATCATCGTACTGTTTTCCATAATGGCTATACTGATTTACATTCCCACAAACAGGTTATAAAGATTTTCTTTTTTCCACATCCTAGCCAACACTTGCTATCTTTTGTATTTTTGATAATAACCATTCTAAGTGGAGTGAGGTGGTATCTCAATGTGGTTTTTATTTGCATTTCCCTGATGATTAGTGATGTTGAGCATTTTTTTCATATACCTGTTGGTCATTTATATGCTTCTTTTGAGAAATGTCTATTAAGATATTTTTTGCCCATTTTTATTAGATTCTTTTTTTTGGCTATCAAGTTGTTTTATTCCTTACGTATTCTGGATATTAACCCTTTGTTAGATGTACAGTTTGCAAATATTTTCTCTCATTCCGTAGGTTGTCTCTTTATTCTGTTGATTGTTTCCTTGGCTGTGTAGAGGCTTTTTAGTTTAATGTAATCTCATTTGTCTATTTTTCATTTTGTTTTCTGTACTTTTGAGATCTTATCCAAAAATTCCTTGCCCAGTGTAATGTCTTGAAATGTTTCCCCTATGTTTTCTTCTAGTAGTTTCATAGTTTTGGGTCTTATAGTTAAGTCTTTAATCCACTTTTAGTTGTTTTTTGTATATGGTGATAGGGGTCCAATTTCATTCTTCTGCATACAGATATACAAATTTCCTAGAATTATTTATTGAAAAGACTATCCTTCCCCCAGTTTGTGTTTTTGGCAACTTTGTCAAAGGTCGGGTGGCTGTAGATGTGTGAATTAACTTTTGGGCTCTCTATTCTGTCCCATTGGTCTATGTGCCTGTTTTTATGCCAATACCATGTTGTTTTTGTTACTATAGGTTTGTAGTATACTTTGCAGTCAGGTGTGATTTATGCTTTGACCTATGGATTAGGTAAAGTGTACTATTTAGTTTTCATATGTTTGTGAATATCCGAAATGTCTTTCTGTTATTATGGTCCAAGAGTATACTTTTTCAGTCCTTTTGAATTTATTGAGACATATTTTATGGCCCAGCATATGGCCTATCATGTTAAATATTTTGTGGAGAAGATTCTATAAATACCAATTAGATCAAGTAGGTAATAATGTTGTTCAGGTCTTTTATATCCTCACTGATTTTCTCTCTCCTTGTTTCATCAGTTATTGAAAGAGGTTTCTTGAAATCCTTGACTATAATTTTGAATTTCTACATTTCTCCTTGTAGTTCAATCAGTTTTTGTTTCATATATTTTGAAGCTATTATTCATAAAAATATTGTTATATCCTCCAATAGATTGCTCATTTTACCATCATGAAATGACCTTCTTTATGCCCAGTAATATTCTTGGCTCTGAAATGTACTTAGTCTGGTATTAATATAGCATTCTCTTGATTAGTGTTAATATGACATATCTTTTTGTATATTCTTACTTTTAATCTATTCATATCTTTATATTAAAATTTTTTTGTGAGCAGAATATAATTAGGTCTTGCTTTCTTATCCAATTTGACCATTTCTGCTTTTTAAATGGGGTTTTATTTACATTTATTGATAGTCACATTTAATGATTATTAATATGGTTTTGCTTATTTCTATCAGCTTGCTATTTGTTTTCTATTTCTCCCATCTGTCTTTTGCTCTTTTTCCTCTTTTAATGCCTTCTTTTGGATTAAATATGCATTTTTTATGATTTCATTTTATCCTTTTTGTTGACTTATTAGCTCTAACTCATTGGGATTTTTTTTTTGTATTTGCTTTAGAGTTTATAGTATAATTTATCACAGTACGATTTTAAATGATACTTTATGACTTCACATATGCTATAAGAACTTTGCATTAGTGTATTTCCATTTCCCCCCTCTTAGCCTTTATGTTGGGATCAGCAAACTTTTTCTCTAACCGGCCAAATAGTGTTTTTTTTTCTTTCAGCTTTGTGGGTCATAAAGTCTCTGTAACTACTCAACTCTAACATTGTAGGATAAAAATAGCCATAGACAATATGTAAATGAATGGGTATGACTGTGTACCAATAAAACTTTATTTATAAAAATAGATGGCAAGTAGATTTGGCCCACAAACCATAATTTGCTACCACTTTCTTTATGCTATTGTTTTCACACATTTTACTATTACGTATAACATAAACCCATGTTACATTATGATTATTTTTGAAACAGCCATTTATCTTTTAAAGGGATTTAAAATAAAGAACAAAATTTTCTTATATATTTACCCATGAAGTTACGATTTCTAGTGTTCATCATTCTTTTGTGCAGATCCATTTTTATCTTTAGTATCATTTTCCCTCTGTCTGAAGGGTTTCCTTTAACATTTCTTATAGTGTGAGTCTGCGGGTGATGAGTACTTTCAGCTTTTGTATGTTTGAAAAATGGGGGAAGGTGGCCAAGATGGCGGACTACAGCCTGCACATGCTGCTCTCAAGAGGATAGAAAATTGCAAGTAGACGTTAACCTATGGATGGATTGTCTTAGAGAGAGAACTGTGAATCATCAGAGAAGTGACCGGAGACACCAAAAGTGAAGGAGAGGGAAGCTGGGTGAAATGCTTGGTAGGATAGGAAAGTACCTAGGGAAGGTGTTTACGCATGGGGAAGGGTCAGAGAAGAGAATCCTGGGGCTCCACACTCCCCCCACAACACTGCCACCTGAGCTACAAGGGGACTTCCCCACCATGGAAGACTTCTGGACTAATCAGGGAGCTGCTTGGAGACTGTTCAGTGCATTGTCCTGGAGAGCAGGCACAGTGGGGTCCTGCCAGCTTCTAATACAAGATCACTGCAACTGATGCCATTCTGAGCTCTCAGCCCCAGAATACCTGGTATACACAGGGATTGACTCCACTGCAGTGGCCTCCCCATAGCTCCTGCTGGACTGGGGAAGGAGTGGGGAAGTGCAGGCACTCTCATGCTCCCTGTGACTGGATGCCATGCCCCACCCCTGCCACTGGGGTATCCAAGCAGAGAAGGTGCCCATTGTGCCCCAGCATCCACCACTGCCATCTGAATAGCACCACCACCACTGTCACCTGAATAGCACCACAGCTCCTGCTGCCACCAGTCTTGGGCAGTGAGAAAGCCTCAGTTGTAGTGACTCCCCTACAGTGCATCACATGCCTCTGTGGCTCCACCTGCTTGGAGCTGTACAGCTGTCCCATCCTGGCCCCCCACAAGCTGCTATTACGCTGCATGCTATGTGCTTCAGTGGTCCTACCTGCTGCACGCTGCCTGGCTGCTGTGGCACCACCATCCCCAGGTGCTACTGCAGCACTGCCCACTGTATGCCTCAGCAGCCCCACCCATAGAAAGCCATCCACTCGCCCTGCCCCTGCCCCTCAGGTGCCATCATGCTTTCTCTCCAGATGTGCTGCTGTACCACTGTGGCCTCACTTACTATGCACCACATGCCTCCATGGCCCCTTCTGCCACCATGGCCCTGCTTGCCTCAGCCACCCTGCCCCCACTGTCACCACTGCACCTGGACCTGGGTACAGAGACAATGCCCAGCTGCTGCTGCCACCACTGTCGGGACACCAAGGCAAACTCCCAAGCTACCTGCCTCCATAGAGAGGGACAAGTCCAGTCCCCCACCCAAGTTTCCAACAGCAGTCTTGGGACCAATAGATCACTCTGTACAAATATCTCCCAACACTGAATTGTACAGTGATAACCACAGAGGAACATGATGACACAGGGGAACAGCTGCATTAGAGGTTCTCAGTGCATCCATCCCTCTCTTGCCAGCTCAGTTTTCCAGAGTAGGACAGAAGTGTGCCAAACAGGGACCATTCCTTTCCACTAAGTAGGAGAGTTCCCAGCAGAGGAGAACAGGTGTACCACAAACTTACCTTCCTGGAGCTGAGAGAAGAGGTTTCAGATGAGAAGGAATCAGCATAAGAACCAGCAACATGAAAAAACAAGATGTTTTGGCATCCCCAATTGATCACAATACGTCTCCAGCAACAGACCTCAATCTAAAGGAATTGTCAAGATGTCAGATATGGAATTCAGAATGTGAATAGCAAATAAGATGAATGGCATTGATGAGAAAGTTGAAAACCAACATAAAGAAACCAAAAAAATAATTCAGGACATGAATAAAAAAGTCTCTAAAGAGATGGCTAATATAGGAAAATATATAACAGAGCTTAAAGAAATGAAAGGGCTGTGGTCCCTAATCCCTGGGCCTTGGGCAAGTACTGGTCTGTGGCCTGTTAGGAACTGCGCCGCACAGCAGGGGGTGAGTGGCAGGCAAGGGAGTGAAGCTTCATCTATATTTACAGCTGCTCCCCATCGCTTGCATCACTACATGAGCTCCACCTCCTGTCAGATCGGCACAGCATTAGATTCTCATAGGAGCATGAACCCTACTGTAAACTGCGCATGTGAGGGATCTGAGTTGTGGCTCTTTATGGGAATCTAATGCCTGATGATCTGACGGGGAGCTGAGGTGGTGATGCTAGCGCTGGGGAATGGGTGCAGGTATAGATTATCATTAGCAGAGAGATTTGACTGCACAGAGACCACAATGAATCAATTGCTCGCAGACTCATATCAAAACCCTATCAGTGGCCAGGCGTGGTGGCTCACGCCTGTAATCCTAGCACTCTGGGAGGCCGAGGCGGGCAGATTGTTTGAGCTCAGGAGTTCGAGACCAGCCTGAGCAAGAGCGAGACCCCGTCTCAACCAAAAATAGAAAGAAATTAATTGGGCAGCTAAAAATATATAGAAAAAATTAGCCAGGCATGGTGGCGCATGCCTGTAGTCCCAGCTACTCAGGAGGCTGAGGCAGAAGGATTGCTTGAGCCCAGGAGT
>CAUYSK010054228.1:0-44719 GCA_963575035.1 Avahi laniger
CACATAAGTGTACATATAAGAATAACATCTATTGGATGTCGGGCAGGGGCAGAAGGGGAGGAGGGGACGGGTATATGCATACACAAAGAGTGCAATGTGCACCATCTGAGAGATGGGCACGCTTGAAACTCGGACTTGGGGAGGAGGGGGGCAAGGGCAACCTCAGTAACCTAAACATCTGTACCCCCATAATATGCTGAAATAAAAAAAAATGAAGGAAAGTACCAAAATGTTAACAATGCAACAAGTCAAAGAAAACAAAGCTAATATTTAAGGAGGAGTCTAGGAAATTGTTTCCTTATGACATTCAGGGAATCTCTACTTAATGGATGGAAGTTTAACTAGTTAAGGGGAAAAAAATAGTGCAAGAAACACCACGTGCTCATGACCTAGTTTTAAGAATTAATGCCTTATCAATCTTTCCTACATTTTTCATCTATGTCATGCCAAGAAATTAAGATAGCATTTAATGTTATGGAAAAGATTATATTATTTATATATATTGAGATAATTATCTGAATAATAAGCTGTAATTTTGCAAAATGGTTACCCATTAGAAATAATACCAGAGGTTAGAAGAGAAAAAGGACATCCTTTTCATAATATGTCCTTGTGTACTATTTTCTTTTTAAAAAACAATTGTTTGTATTTGATGAAAATTTATGTAATAATATATCATTATAATAAATATAGACAAAATATAATTAACAAAAAATAAGAAATTTTTTTGGGCAATTTCTTTCAATTAGTGATAAGGAAATTGAAGCCCTAAAATGTTAAGTGACTTTCTACAGTAGCAATTTGGAAAGGGACAGTGACAGGCCTGAAACACAGATTTGAAACTGGTCACCAATCACTAAATCATTCTACCATTTGAGAAGAATGGTGTGGAAAATGTTTCTGCCATAGATTTATCATATCTTACTCTTTATGAGACAGTATAAAAAGAAGATAAGCCATGATTTAAAAGTTTGGTACATACCTAGATACATTATAAATTTCATGATAAAATTGCAGTACAGAGTACCATTAAATATATCTTTGGTGAAGAAATGGTGCTCAATATATTATTCAAGGTAATTTTCTGGTTCCTAGAAAAGTTACCATCTATAAAAATGACAGTCATTTATCTCTCGAAAAGCAGCTTTGTAACAGGTTTTGTTCAGTTACGTGACACTTGCAATTTAGTGTAAGAGTAAACTTACTCAGCAAATATCCATCAATTTTTAATGAATATTTGCTTTGATGTTAGAAAATTTTGCAAATTATATTGAAAGCAGAGAACCCTCAACTTTATTATGTGAAGTTCAGGAACTTAGGGAAAGCTTCTGACAAATAGGTCCTGAGATTTTTAAAAACCAGATAACAAATTTTAAGTAGTTGAATGAGTTTGAATGCACATTTGGAAGGCCATATTGCTTTTACTTGTTGAACGTTAGAATCTGATTGTGACACAATTGCAATGGACTTAGGGCACCTTTTGTCATGGATATGCAAGCAATATCAGTTGAGCAAAAGCAAGAATGTTTTGGGGATTTTTTTATTTTTGTTTTGCTTTTCTTTGAGTAAGTGGAAGAAGAGAAATGCTGAGTGACTTAGCCAATAGCTATTTGGTGACATAATTGAGGCTAGACAAAGACTTTCACTTCTCACTGACTGGGCTGCACTTATTAAGTGTGAATGCTCATAGCATTTCCAACTTTGTAACGCGCAATGATGTTTATCCTTATTTAGGGGTTTTCAGGCATCCTTCCATGGGTATACTTTATGTAAGTAATGTATGTTTTGTATTTTCTTTTAAATGCTCACATTACATCTGCATTTTTCCCCAGAAAAAGTACTTATTACTGTAAAATAACTTGTTGTAGGAAGCCTCAAATTTAGTGTAACTTCCCCTTAATAATTCCAAAGTATCTTAGGAGACTATATACAAAGGGAATAATTTAAAAGTCAATAATCTCCCAAGTAATCATGCTGTATAATTGAATTTTTACAAATCTACTTTGATATGTATATTAGATGGGCCTTTGGAAACACTTCTTACATAAATGTACACATCTTCATGTCATAAATTTATAGAGAAGAAGGAAAAATTAATCATATGCTCATAAGAAATGAAGTTCCTATTGTGTATTCCCCTCCTCTTTTTTATATTATATAAAGAGAACCTACCTAACTTATGACTGACTTACTATGCAACACACCCTGCCACCAGCGCACCCTGTTCAATATTTCTTTTTCCTTGAAATCCTAATTTTTTAAATTTCATAATATTATAAGGGTAAAAACGTTCTGGTTACATGTATTGTTTTTGTACAGTTTGAATCAATGTTATAAGTGTGTCCATCATCCAGATACTTTGCATTGTACCCATTAGGTGTGAATTTACCCGGCCCCTCCCACTCCCACCTGCTTGATTTCTGTTGAGTTTTACTTCCATATGTGCATGTAAGTGTTGATCGATAGTTATAGTTTAATAGTGAGTACATGTAGTGTTTGTTTTTTCATTCTTGCACTATTTCACTTAGAAGAATGGTCTCCAGTTCATTCATTCCAGGTTGTTACAAAAGGTATTAGTTCCCCATTTTTTTTAATGGCTGAGTAGAGCTCCGTGGTATACTTATACCACATTTTCTTAATTCACTCATGTATTGATGGGCACTTGGGTTGTTTCCACATCTTTGCAATTGTGAATTGTACTGCAATAAACATTCTAGTGCAAGTGTCTTTTTTATAAAATGATCTTTTTTCTTTTGGGTAAATGCCCAATAGTGAGATGGCCGGATCAAATGGTAGGTCTACTTTTAGTTCTTTGAGGTATCTCCATACTCTTTCCATAGTGGTTGAACCATTACGCAGTCCCATCAACAGTGTATAAGTGTTCCTTTCTCTCCCCATCCACGCCAGCATCTGTTGTTTTGGGACTTTTTGATAAAAACCATTCTCACTGGAATTGGGTGATATCTCACTGTGGTTTTGATTTGCATTTTCTGGATGATTAGAAACATTGAGCATTTCAATATTTTTTGTGTGCTTTTAATCTCTAAGAGAAGTTATGGAAAGTTAATGAGAGAATAAAGAGTTGAGAATAGGAATGTATGTATCTGAGTAGAGGGGCTTTTAGAATCTTGTTTGCATTACTTGAAACAGTAACCAGACAAAATTAAGTATGAAGATGTGAAACTAAAAGTTCCTGAATGTATTTTTTCCTGAACAAATCTCTGTCATGAATTGAATGTACTATTTTTTCATTTTGCGTGGTGTCACATTCATATAACACATTAGACTTTTGACAGCATATCTTTTATTTGCTGATTCCAAATAATTTTAGTACAAAAGTATATATCAGTTTGAGCCATATGAAATTGCCAACATTAGACCATGTTGAAAAACAAAAATAGCAGTGTGTTATAGTTCAAGCTAAATACATGTTGTGTAATTATAATGTGTCCTTAATCCAATACCACATCACCCCTTGACACCGCCAAAAGCAAACAAATCAATATTAACTCTTGATTACTTAACAATTAAATTCTCTTGATTTTACAATAAGGTATTTTTCCTGGTCCTACAGTGAATAAGAACCTAAAACCACAAAAAAATGTGTTGGAATTTCAATCAAAATAGCATCAAATTTATAGATTTAATTTGAGGATAATTGGCATGTTTATATAATGAGTTTTTTAATCCATTGGCATGATATATCTCTCCATTTATTTAAACACTTAACAAGGTTTTATGATCACTAAAAAGGTCTTGCACTTTATTTGTCAAATGTCTTCTTCAATAGCTTATTTCTTTGATGTATTGGTAAAGGGTATCACTTAAAACATTATATTTCCAAATTCTTTCTTGCTGGATTATACAAATGCAGTCGATGTTTAGGTTGTCATCTTATCTCCATAAATTTTACTGTATTTTCAATAAATTTTATTTATTTGTCTGTAGATTCACAGAATTTTTGATATATAAAGTTATAACATCTGGGATAATGACAGTCTAGGCTTTACCTTTCCATTCTCACCTATTTTACTCCTTTATTTCTTTACTATTAATACTTTTAAAGTAATCCATGTGTTAATTTTTCTGGAGTCTCCTTTATTATATTTATTATTCATTTCTGTGCAAACTTCTACCAACAAATCAATTGGAAGTGGTTAATTATATTGCATGTTCAGCCTGCTCATATTTAGATATATGTGTATGGATGCATGGATAGATAGATGATAGATATTCCTAGTTCTGTTATACCTAGCAACCAGATCCTAGTTTCTAATATCATTTTTGCATCAAAGGAATCAGGGATCTTTGGAGAAATGGGCAATCAACACTGGGGAAGAAAAATTATAGTATTAATATTAGCGTGGGACATATGACTACTCCAGTTGATTGACTCAGTTCACCTGAGAGTTAATAGTTGCTAATACTGAACAGTATCTATTTTCCAGAAACTATTCTAAGTTCTTTATGTGTATTATATTATTTATTCTACACTACAATACTATGACATAAGTATCTTTAATCTCAATTTGTTGGATGTAAAACTGTAACTCACATACATAAAGTAATTTTCTAAGATCACACAGCTGATAGACTTGTTCAAAACTTATTTGTTTCCTCTTAGATGTAGTCTCCATTCACAATAACTGTGAACTTATGGCATTTTATTTTATTTTTTCTTTCATTCATTTCTTTGGAAATTCTGGCTTTTATATCTGTCCATATAAAACACCAATATATGTTCTAACAGTATCTAGGGGAGAAAAGATTTTTTTCCTCACCCATCGCAAGGTTCATGGCTCATGCCCCCATAACAAAAGGCAAATGAACAAAAACATACAAATTTATTTAATAAATGTTTTACCTGGCACAGGATCCTTCAAATATAAAGTCTCAAAGACCCAGATAAAACTTTATGATTAGGTTCGTTGAAAAGTGGACAGTCATGTATAAGTATGATTGGACAAAAAGGAGATGTGATCTAATAGGCCTACTTGTTCAGATTCTTCTCTGTGTCTGTGTATCTTCATGCCTTTTCTCTGAGAATAGGGTATAACACATGTCACATGAAAATCTTCAAAGAAGGAGGGAGGAAAAGGTCACAGAGGCCTTCCTACTTTTGCTGTTTTCTCCAATGCCAAGGTGCCATATTTTGGGGTAGTGTTTCCCTGCACCCTGTCAAGTGAAAAGGCAATAATGAACTCAAAACATTCACAACTTTCTCAGCTTTGCTCATGCTATTATTCCCTCTGTGGTGAACAGCCTACACTCATCCTCACGCCAACAGATCTCCTGTTAAAACTGAGCTCGGATAGCCTCTTCACCATTAAACCTCTCTTAATTACTGCAAGCAAAATTTATCTTTCACTCCACAGTCCTCCCAGAAAACTTTGTTTACACTCCTATTCTAAAATGGTATTACTCTTTGCTCCATAATTGACAGTACTTGTTTCCTCAATTAAACAGTTGGATATTTCACAGCAATGTTTTGTTCCTATGGTGTCCGCTGTGGAATAGAGCGTGGTGCCCTCTTTAAGCCACGGATCCCAGCGCACGATGGAGCCACAGTTCTGATTCCCTGAGAAAAGGCTATCACCTCCCAGGGGGTTTTAGCCAAATATTTTTTTTATTTTCTGCTCACTGTTTTTCTCCACATTGTCTTTTCTATCACCATATGAATATCTTTTTGTTGTTATTCCTTAAATCTTTCTGAAATATCCAATTATCGACATCCTTTTTAAACACCCATGAATACTTTTCCTGAATTTCTTAGATAAATTCTGCTGCTTCAGCTGTTTTAATCTGTTTGTCAGCTCTGAGTTCTTTAAGCTGGTCCTGGAATTTTCTTTCCTCTCTTTTTTCTTCACTAAATAAATATATATGTATTTCTACATTTCAAAACTTTCAATTCCATTTTCATAGAAGATGTATAAAGGTTTTTGTCCTCCATGTTCCAGACAGTTATGCTTGCACTACCAGTAAAAATTCCGCAGCAGATTCATTTCTCCCTTCTGTGACATAATCTCTTCTCACTTTCTAAATAAAAAGCAGAGAGTATTTAGTTAAGTCGGTCCTCTGTCTGCCAGGGCTCCAGATTTCATTTCATGCTTGCATTCACTCTTTCAAACTCAGAGTCAGGTAGCAAATCTTGGATTGTTTACACAATTTTTTCTAGGTTATTATTTTTCTTACATTGACAGCCTAATTCTGCAAGTGAATGAGTGGAGGTGTAAGCTTCATCTTAGCTTCTTGAATCCCATATCATAATTCTAGTAATCTTTTTTTTCCCTCTTGGCGTAGTTTTAAAATATTAACACCAATTCTCTGGTGAACTGAAGTTGCCTTGCATTGGATGTGAGAGTGGATGCTGCCTTCCCGGCATTCAGGAAAGGAACCCCTGTGTTAGGTCTACTGTTTTCCTTTAGAATGGATCATTTTTCCTGTCCCCAACTAACCATGGCATTACCCTAAATCTCTTTCTGCCACTCTGCTTGCTCAGCCTATCTTGTAGACATAGATCTCCTGACCCAAACTGTTGTCCACACAAGTCCTGATCCAAAGACACTGGTTTTCTCTGAACTGCACACATGACAGCTTCCCTTGCCTTCACCACTTTTTATGACCTTTCCACAGTTGACAAATGGTATTTTGGTGGCCAAGGCCAGGCGATAAATGACTAGATTCTTTTTTTTTAACCTTTGACAGTTCTTGGACATTTACTACCTCCCTTTTTTCTCTGACCTAATCATTCCCCACTCCCACTCCATTCTCTTCTGGTCCTGTGAATTGTGAGTTACTACAGTGTGTGTAGAGGTCATCTTGATTCTTCTTCATCATTCCTCGTACTTTGTTCTTCATTTTGTCAATGAGCCAAGTTTATTGGGTTTTCATTACAGCCCCAAGAAGTAGGGAGGGGAAGGATTTTTATCCTCATTTCTCATTTGAGTAAACTGAGGTTCCAAAGTGGAACCCAAGCTTCTGAATTGTAATACTATGACCCTTCAAAAGCTAGAGCAAGACAAATAACTAAGAAAGTTGCAAAGGTACCAAAGTCATAATTGATTTCTCTCTATTTTCTTCCCAGCAGTACAGTATAAGCCTGGATTCTCATTAACACATTATCTCCCTGACTTTTAGTTTTTTCACCTGTACAATGGGGCTGACACAAATACTTATATCATTGTGTTGGAAGAATTATGTAAATTTATACATGTAAAACATTTAGAAGATTGGCTGGAATACCCAATAAGTATTGGCTATTATAACTATATCCAAATAAAATAATATTACATTTTTCTTTTCAAAATGAATTCATCTTTTGGGATGTTTTATTCCTTTAGTTATGCCACTATTTAAGTTGCTAAACTTACTCATCTGTGACTTCCTCATTCACATTCATCTGCCAATAATATTTATTGGCTTTATCTTTGAAACAACTTTTATATTCATTTCCTCCTCTGCATCTCTACTATTACTTTGTCAAATTGCAAATATATAATATATAAAAATATTCATATAATTTATTAACATTATGTATAATAATTAAATGTTGATTTATATGTAATTACTGTATAATATTAACTGTGTGTAATTAATATATAATGCTTATGTATTAATAAAATATACTATAAATTTTAATATTATTTATACAGGCATTCATCACTTCAGCGCATGGTCTGAGAAATGTACTATTAGGTTATTTCATCATTGTCCAGACATCACAGAGTGTACTTACACAAACCTAGATATTTATAGATAGTATAGTCTATTACATACCTAGACTATAAGGAATAGTCTATTGTTCCTAAGCTACAAACATACAACATTTTACTGTACTAAATACTGTAAGCAATTGTAACACAAGGGTAAGTATTTGTGTATCTAAACATAGAAAATATACAGTAAAAATACAATATTATAATCTTATGGGACCACCATTGTATAAGTGGTCTGTTTCTTGATCAGAGCATTGTTATGCAGCACATGACTACATTACTATTAGTTTAAGAAATGTGAAATCTTATGGAAGAAATCTTATGAGCCAATGAACATATTAATTGACAGTTTGACCCACAGACGCGCCCTATAGACAATTCACAGTTACAGTGACACATTCTGAGTAGTGCTCCCTTGCAGGGAGACGGCCAAGCTCCCCGCAAAAAACTGGGTCCCTTTGGAGGGTTGCAAGGGATAAGAAAATAATAGAAAATGGAAAATAATAGAAATAAAAGAATACACAGAGACGAAGGTATAGTTTTATAGATTTATAAAGATTATAGGCAAAGTGGGTGTTCAGGGGGCCTGGATTTCTCCATCAATCTCAAAGGCCATGAATGAAGTCTTGCATGGTCATTTATAGGTAACAGTGATCAGTTGCCAGGGGTAACAGATTTACATAACAGCAGGTAGTTCCTCTTAGGTTAACAGTTTTTCAAAAGGCTTCTACAGATCCCTTAACTAATTCTAGCTATGTGAACAAATGGTTAAAAAATCTTTCAAAGATTGACTTCTAAGTTCTAAGGTAAATTTATTACTTAACAGAAGGGTTAAACAAAGATATATTGGCTCCATATTTTCTTTATCAGGTTATTGTGAATGGAGACAGGTAGACCAGAGTTTTAAGCAGGAACTTCCCCTTGGGCTAATTGCTTTTAGCCATAGACGGCTGTCTGTTCTGGATGGGCACTCTTTTATCAGCTCTCATCCTGTTGTTTTTAACAGATCTGCGTTGCTTTACAAAGCAAATCCAAAACTTTAGGTCTGAGAAACGCTGTCGCCTTGTGGGATACAGCCACTACTGTCTTTCAGAGATGTCCTCCTGAGGTGCAACAGCTTTTGATATGCAAACTAACACGTTCACATATTCCTTTAGGGCAAAGCTCTGCAAAACTCCTGAGACATACCCTGTCCCCAATATATTTATATTAATTCATGGAGCAACACTCCCTCATGAAGTGGGAGAGAACTTTGGTTTGTATCTGAAACGGCCCGATGATTTTCATTCCCACGAAATCTCCATTTATATAAGTCCAGGAGCCTTGATGTAGCTCATCAATCTGTGTCATCATGTCTTGCCCCATCAGTGTCAGAAGAAATTGATATATGCTGTGTCAATCAGGAAAGTCTAGATTATGCAGTAGTAACACAAATTGTGAGATCTTGGCATCTCCAAAAAGAAGGTTTGATTACATGCTTCTACTAGGAATCCACCATGGGTTGGTTAGAGCTCATTCCTGGAATCCTTCTATTTAGGGACCCAAGCTAAAGGACATTCCATCATCAAGGATGTTGCTGATTGCTGTAATAGAAGGAAGAACACAATGGAGCATCTTTCACTGTCAACTAAATAATCCAGCCCATAAGTAATACTTGTCCACCTCTGACCATAACCCATTGGCCAGAACCTCTCACAAGATCCCACGGAAATGCAAGAAGGATAGACAAGCCAAATTCTGCCATGTGATCAAGTCCTGCCATGTGATCAAAAAATTTATTATGGATGTGTTCCCTTCATTTTATTTTTATAATATTTGTATTTTTGAAGGGTTCAGGCGAGTTTTCCATTATGTCTCATCATTTGAATACTATCTGATTATTTTCTTGTGCTTAGATTCAACTTAACCATTTAGGCAGTTCTTTGTACATTTCATTCCATCATAACAGGAGGCCCATGGTGTCAATTGGCTATTTCATCAGTGCTGTTACATTTGATCACTTAGTTAACAGAGTATAATAGATACAGGGGTTCCCTATGCAGGAAACCCCCTCTTTGCAGCTTTACTAATTCCCCAGCTCCAGTCAGTGTTGAACGTTCATTGTTCACGGTTGCCCCATAGGGAATTGCTCTAGGTCCACAGAATGTTCTATGTTTGTAGTCCTCAACTCTTGGGCCAGAGCAGACCAGTACTGGTTGGTGGCCTGTTAGGAACCAGGCTGCACAGCAGGAGGTGAGCAATGGGCCAAACAGTGAAGCTTCATCTGTATTTACAGCCACCCACTCCCCATTACTTGCATCACTGCCTGAGTTCCACCTTCTGTCAGATCAGTGGTATTATAATAGAGTCTATCTGCATTTTGGTTAGTCATATAATTATATTATTATATATTACAATGTAATAATAATAGAAATAAAGTGCTGCACTTGAACCATCCTGAAACCATCCCTCCCACCCTGGGTCTGTGGAAAAATTATCTTCCATGAAACTGGTCTCTGATGCCAAAAAGTCTGGGGACTGCTGCACCTGAGAAGACACATCCCCAATTCAGAGTCTCAAATTCATAGCTCATACCTTTGTGATTGTGCTATATAGCCCTAATATTGCCTATTTCCTTTTGTCCATTTTGTTTGAATTGAGAGTAATGTATTATTTATTTCTTACTGTGTTTCTATTTCATTGAATCTCCAGTAGTTTCTAATTTAAGAGGAGATTGCTGTTGCATTTGGTGCATACATACATATTCACAACTGTCATTTGTTCATTATGATTTCTGGCTTTAAGAAGTATAATGTGTCCTTTCTTGTCACATTTAAGTGCCTTTGGCTTAAGTTATTTTTGTCAATATCAGGATATCAATTCAAATTTTCTTATTTTCTTTCATTAACAAATTTATTGAAGTATACTGATGCACATAAAACTGCACATATTAAAAGTGGAAAATCTAATGAGTTTAGGTATATGTACACACTTGTGAAGCTGCCACCACAATCAAGATAATATGTGCATCACTCCCAAATGTTACATTTCCTTTGTAATAAATTCCTCCCTCCCCACTTTATCTCTAGATACCCACTGATTTGGTTGCTGTCGCTACAGATTAGTTTGAATTTTATGGAATTTTACAAAAATGGAAACATATAGTATGTATTCTTTGTTGTCTATGTTATTTATTCACTATAATTATTTGGGGGTTCATTGTTTATATTGTGTGTATAAATCATTTGACCATTATTGTTCATTACTAATCCACTGTATGGATATTTCACAATTTGTTTATCTATTTACCTGTTGATGAACATTTGGTTTGCTTCCAGTTATTAGCTATTACAAATATTGTTGTTATGAACATTCATTTACAAGTGTTTGTGTACATGTATATTTCCTAATACTTTGAGTAACTACCTCAGAGTATAATAAATTGGTCATTTTCCTAATACTTTGAGTAACTACCTCAGAGTATAATAAATTGGTCATTTTATTTACTTTTCCAATCTATTAATGTTGTCAATTACACTGATTGTTGTTCGAAAGTTAAACCAATTGGACACTCCTGGGGTAAATCTCACTCAGTTTGGGGGTTTTTCCTGCTTTATTTATGTTTGGATTTGATTAGCTAAAATCGTGCTTTAATAGTTTCCACCTATGTTCATGAAGAATATTGGATGGTAGTTTTCCTCTTTTTAATGTGGTTATCTGGTTTTTGCATAAGGTTAATGCTGGGATCATAGAACAAGTTGAAAAGTTTTTCTTTCTCTTGAATTTTCTGGGAGTGTTTGTATAAATTTTTGCTATTTCCTCTTTAATTATTTAATAGAATTTACCAGTGAAGCCATCTGGGACTGTAGTTTTCTTTTGGGAAATTTTTAATTATAAATTTCTTTAATGAATATGTTGCTCTTCAGGTTAACTTTTTTTCTGTTGAGAGAAGTTTGGTAGTTTATATCCTTCAAGGAACATATCTAACTCATCTAAAGTGTGATATATTTATATACAATTGTTCATAATAATCTTGCATCAATCTTATTTCTATAAAATATTTGTAGAGTCTATAATGATGTCTCCTCTCATTCCTGATAATTTTCATCTTCATTATTTTTTGTATGATCAGATCAGAGATTTATCAACCTTATTGATTTTCTCAAATATTTTTTTTCATGGATTTATCTAAAGATTATCTACTTCCAATATTATTGATTTCTGCTCATATTTTTTCTTTCTTCAGTTTGTTTTGTGTTTACTTTGTTCTTCCTAATTTCTTAACATAAAAATTTTGATTTGAAAAATTTCTTCTTTATAAAAGAAACATTTATTGCTATAAATTTCCCCCTAAATATTGCTTTAGCTTGGTGCACAAATTTTGACATTTTGTGATTTTATTTTTATTCCAATTTATGTTTTAATATTCCTTGAGATTTTTGGTTTCTTAATAGCATATTGCTTAATTTTCATTTTGAGGGCATTTTTCCAGATGTGTTTCTGTAATTGATTTCAAGTTTAATTTCAGTATTCCATATACTTTCCATTTCTTTCCTCATTATGCTCATAATTTCTTCTACTTTTTCAAACATGTGTGACATGGTCCGTTTCTAGGGGCCGAGGAATGAACACAGAGACAAACAGACACAGACACACACAAAGACGGTACAAGACTACAGCAAACTTTTTGCTGTAGTTTCTTTATTTATAACACAGCCTGTTTGGCAACTGTCCCACCGCAATTTCTTTGTTCCCACACTGTCCCGACTCAACACATCCTGTTCCTTGTTGTTTCATCTCTGGCGAGCAGATGTTTTCATCCTAAACTCTCTAGCCCTTACTGTTTTCAGATCAGGATGCCCTGGACTCGCGTTCAAGCCCACAGGCATATTCTGAGAAAAACAACAAGAAACCGTTTCCAGGCAAAATATCCTCTACAATGTGGGCATATTTCTAATATTGGATTTAATGGATTTATCTTCTATTTCCATCAATGCTATAATTTCTATCTGTTTTTATTGATTGATTTTCAATCAATTATGGATCATATTGTCCCGCTTCTTTGCCTACTTAGGTTATATTTTATTGGATGATGGACATTATGAATTTTATGTTTTGGATGCTGAATTTTTGTTGTATTCTTTCAAAGAATAATGGACTTTTTTTCTGACACTGTTAAATTGCTACAGATCAATTTGGTCCTTAATGTTTGCTTCAAGATTTGTCATGACAAATGTAGGGAATTCTTTAGTATAGGCATACTATATAATGTATATAGGCATAATTATTAAGATAAAAAACCTCTAAGGACTCTTTCCCATATCCTATGTATGATTAGGTCTCTCTACTAGACATGGCGTGACAAGAACCCCTCCTTACCTTTTAGAAACTTCAGTAATTATTTGCCTATTGCTCCCTGATATCTCTTGACACAGTTTCTGGTGTTTCACCCCAGGTATATGAAAAGCAGCAATCAGTTCAAAATTCTTGGAGACCATCTGCAAATTTCTGGAATTGTCTGTGCAGAGTCCTCCTCTTTAGCATTCTTCTCTAAAATTTCTAGCCACCGTAGCTTTCATTAACTCCTCTCTTTTTTCTGAACTCAGCAAGATTGTTGGGCTCTTTTTGGGTTCCCACTCCTGCTCTGCAGCCTGAAACTACCTCCAAATAGCATTCTGGAACAATCATAAAGCTCACCTCATTTGTTTCTCTACTCTTATGATCACAATCTTGTTCTGCATGATCCAATGTTTCAAAATAATTATTTCACATTTTTTATAGTTTTCTAATTGCTTAGAGTAAAAAAGGTAATTTCAAAGCTCTTAATGTAAAGTAGTTTGTGGGTAGAAGCAGAAGTTGCAAATACACAAAATTTATACTTTTTAATCAGCATAGCTTACTCTATTACTCTATTTTTTAACCAAATAAAGTATATTTATCTACCTGTATCTGCATTCATCATGCTCTAATGAGGATTCCAGATCCAGATAGTAATTTTGGGGTATGTGGTTCCTGGGAAAGACTAAATATATTTTATTCACCTTTCCCAAGTTGTAGTTCTTTCACTAACATGGCCACCACTTCTTCACAACTTCTGCTATTTTAGTGCTAATGTAGAATTCTTGCCTTCTTGAGTTACTATTTCAATTTCATTTTTTAACATTAACTCATAAACCTATTCTGCTGTTTTTTGAAGCTCATTGAATCATATCTGTTAATTTGTTTTCACTGTATTTTATTCTATTCTCCTAATCTCTTCTTGCTACCTTCTTTTCATCTTTAACTCCAGATACCCAGTTGATCTAACTCTTTTCTGATTTCTATTTTTCCTTAATCCTAGAATGGAAACAACTCAAAAGATAATCTATTTTATTGTTGTTGTACTTAATAAAACTCTTGCCGGCATACATGATAGTCAGAGATACTTGTCAGAGAATGATTATAATTTTATTGTAAGACTGTGGTTAGTAGAAAGAGTATGAGTTTTATAACTATATAACTTGTTTCAAATCCTGTATCCACCTATTGTTATTTCATAGATATGATAGTTAACCATAAAGTCTCTTTTCTCAGCTATAAAATAGAGGTGAATCTTCCCAAATACCCAAGCCCCTGAGCCGTAGAATCTTTAAAATTTGTGTGTGTTTGTGTGTGTGTGTGTTAATCATTGTTGTTTGAAGCTTCTAAATTAGAGTAGTTTCACAGGCAGCAATAGACAGTTGGAAAAAAAAAGGTGTAGAATCAATCAATTCAATTTGCATTATTAGGTTTCCTCCCTCATAAATTGTGCATTATGGTAATATCTATTTCACAGGGTTTTGTAAAAATTAAATGTAATTTATAGGAGATTATCTAGTTGAGTTCCTGGCACATAAAGGGTGCTTTGCAAATATTAACTAACTTTTTCTCTTCTGCATTTTCTATTGCCTCAAATAATATTATCTTTTTTATCACCCTTTTCTAACTCTCTAACTTAAGTAGGGATCTTTTATAGGACATTCATTTTAGGAGAGATTCCTTGAACATCTGAGGAAATGTGGGCAGAAACTTTAAAGAATCCTTCCTCTAGTTTATCTATCCACTAAGGTTTTAATATGACCGGTAAATTTCTAAAATTTTGTTAGAAAGTGAAACTAAACAGAGAGACATAAAAAAGTTCATCAACAGCAAGTGCTAAGAGCAGGTAAATTTGCTTAACTCAAGATTTTGACTTATATTTACCTATGATATTTTTGCCATGGTCGATAATGGGCTGCTGTCCGGATAAAGCATATTTTCAGAGTTCACATAAAGAATGCAATGCACTAAAACTGCTTAAATTTAATAATTTCAAATAATGTTAACAGAAAGCAGCTATTACAGACTGATTTACCAGATAATGTATGCATATGTTTTTATAAGTCTTTCTTTCTAATGTATCATGATGTTTATGTAACCTTTCTACATTGGCACTTAGATTATTCCTTTGTTCAAAGAAATTTAGTCCGTTATTGTACTTTTTGTATCACACATCTGTCTTTTTGTTCTCACCATAATACATAAATAGTTGTGAGGATTGAAAATCTCAATTTGTTTTTCCACAGCATGATTTGACAATGGGTAAAAATGGAAAAATAAAACAAAAAGCGTGAGTAAATTCAAGAGAATTTGACAACTGATTGAATATGGGGAGGGGTGTTGGAATGAAAGGAAGTATTATATTATGATGACTCCCAGGTTATCAAATTGGCCAACTGCTTCTATGTATTTGTTTTCTGGTGACAGGAGTTGATGATCCATTATATTGAGAAAAGGCTGTGTCTGCGGGGACAAGTGAGGGTATTTCAGAGGCTACAAAGGCTCACATGGCAATTGATCTTAGGTGAGTAACTTAATAAAGAAGCTTATATGTGAAATAAAGGAAAAAAAATTAGGAAGAAGATACCAAGAGACTACTATGAAGCAAGGGAGATATTTATTTTTAATTAACAGATTTGATAAAAATGAAATGTCAATAGGAAAAAAGTCGAGCATAGAAGATGAGTTGAAGATGTTGAAAAATAAATCTTCATGTCCTTAGAGGTTACCCAAGGAAGGACCTATGGTCTGTTGCTATGATCTCTCCCTTTTTCACACTGTGATGACTTTTGTGGTACATCAATTTGGCTAGGCTATATATAGCCCATAATTATTTGATAAAACACTAACCTGGGGTATTACTATGAAAAAAATTTTGCAAATATAATTAAAGTCCCTAATAAGTTACCTTTAATAAGGTATATTATCCTGGCTAGTGTGGGTGGGCCCAACTGAATCAGTTGAAAGGCCTTAAAAACCTGGCTGAGACTTCTCCAAGGTCTAGCTTTGGACCATGCCCAGAGAGTTTTATCTAGTTTAAAATCTTACTTTCTTGACTGTGAACAATAGCTTAGGCTTGTGTCCATGGATTCCAGCCTATCATGATCTTGTCTTCCAGACAGCCTACCCTATGAATTTTGCACTTACTTATCCAGATCTCACAATCACATAAGCCAAGTCCTTGTAGTAAATCATATACATCATAACTATGGTGTTATGTAGCATACTAGTTCTGCTTCTCTGGTGGAAACTTCAAGTTCCTTGGTCCTCTTTCCTATCATCTTACTCTCAAGGTTAAACCAAAACTGTAATTGAATTCAACGTTCAATCAACTTAATAACTACATATATTTAGAGTCTTAAAAGATAACTGAGGAGAACACTACATAATGGGTTAGAGATAATAAATAATAAACAGATTTAGATATTTGAGACCCACATCTATTTCACAAACTGAACACAACCATTAAGCCTGGTCAAAAATATTATTGAATGTCTTGCATGAAATTTAAAAAATGGAAGTGTCTCATCACATCTGGTTGGTTTTGCCAGTGTCACAGGCAGATTTAATGATTATTGACTTGTGATAGGAGAAGAGATTCTTCTCTCTTCCCAGGAGCATTTTGCATGGAGTGGCAGTACTCCCAAGCTGAGAAAGAGGAAGCCTAGGTGCCAAACCTTATTCCATTTGGGAAGGAGGATTAGTCAGATAGCATACCTTGATTTTAGTTTCCTCTTCTATAAGATGATGAAATTCAAGAAATTAAGCTTTGAGATCTTTTCTAGTTCTAACATGTTATGATATATGACTGAGAAATCACTAAATAGAAGGCACAAAAAAAATGTTGCAAAAACAGTGACTTATGTAACATTTTCCAAGCTTGTAAATTATGTCCAGAAAACATTCTGAACAGTAAGATGGATGCATTTCTCAATGTGTTTCAGACCACTAATCTTTCACAAAGAAAATGTCAGTTCCATCATATGTCATGGTACTCAAAGAGTGAGCAAATGAACAGTCTAAAATTATCTCTGTCACACTCAAATATAACTAACTTATTCACTGGATGAGCAAATCTCCTCTCCAGTTATTAAAACGCTGCTCAGTCTTTTTTTTTCCCTAAGTAAATTTTCTTCCCGACTGTTCTTTCTTTAAGATTAAAAAATTATAACTATAATACAATCATGTTTTAAAATAGATCAAATAACATTAACAAAAAATTCAGAAAAAAGTCCAAATTTTTAAAATATTATAATTTTTTAATATCATCAGTCAAAAATAGTGTGATTTGAACCAAATCAATGAGGAAGCTATGAATGAATATATCCTTCTTTTAGTTCATCACAGGTAAACAACTTCAAAAATAAGAGATAGCTTTAGTTCAGTTGCAACATGTGAAGAGCTTAGAAATCATTACTGACATCCTCATGAAGAGAAAAAAACTGAACAAACTGAAAATAACTTTCCTTGGACCCATCAGATAACTGCAGTCACAGAGCAGTATGCCACCCTGAAATCTGAAAGACAGGAAGACAGAAAGACTTACAGCAAAACTTCAGCTTACATGGAGTAGAAACCTCTGGAGCCATAAACTGGTAGAAATGCTTAAATGGTCATTTTGACAAATTGCTGAAGGCTGAGCATAGACTAGTTTCAGAGTGAAAACTCTCAAGAGGATCCCACATTTTCATAAATTTACTTCCAGGAGCATCACCACATTCTCATGGTGAAAAGTCAAGAAATATTTCTTGGTGTTTCTGGCAGAGGGAGGAGAAAAATTACCATTTTGCAATACACCTAGATCATTCTTCATAACAATCATAATAGTCAACGTTCCAATGGAAAAGATGTTTATCCGACCTGGGGGAAAGGCAATTATCCGATGTCAATAGACTGGAACCATCCTGTCTCACCTAAGAGGAGTAAAAAAAGCAGAGACCCACATGTGAAGGTCACAGCCTTGGGACACAGCTGAAAGATTGAGATTTAATTATAAGATTAGAGAATGCTTTCCCTCCCCATGTATTACCAACACATCAACAGGGATCAAATCTAACAGCGGATTACAGCTGAAAGAGCTGAAAAACACAGAATCTATTTGAGGAGTTGTTAGGGAAAGAAACCAAAAGATAACAGGGGAGACAAGAAGAAGGACACTATGGGAAATGGCAGCATCTCACACCAACAGCTACAGCAAACATTAAACACAGCCAACTCCTAGTCAGATTAACATATATTAATAATCCAGTTATTGCATTTCTTTCTTCTGTTTGCTTTAGATATAAATTGTTCTTTTTTCCTAAGGTAAAGGCTTAGCTTATGGTGATTTTAGATCTTTATTATTTTCTATTACATGCATTTAATGCTGTAACTTTTCCTCTAACTCTAGCTTAACTTCATCCTACAAATTTTGATTTAGATCAAAATGTTTTTAAATTTCTCTTGAGACTTCTTTGACTCATGTAACCCATGTATTATTCAGCAGTGTGTTTAAATTCAACATATTTTGACATTTTCCATCTATCTTTCTATTTATTGATTTCTTGTTTAAGTCCATTGTGATCTGAGAACATACTTTGTATGACGTCTACTCTGAAAATTTTGAAGTATGTTTTTTGATGCAGTATGTAGTCTATCTTGGTGAATATGTCAAGTGAACTTGAGAAGAATGTATATTCTGCTGTTTTGGGATGAAGTGTTCCTTAAATGTCAATTATATCAAGTTGTTAGTGTTGTTCATGTCAACTCTATCCTTACTGATATTTTACCTGCTTGATCTCAGTTACTGAAAGAGGGATATTGAAATTCCCAACTATAATTATGGATTTTTCAATTTATTTTCTCTGAATTCCATTAGTTTTGCCTCACATATTTGATTCGGTGCATGCACATTAAAGATTGTTATGTTTTAGAGATTTAATCCCTTTATTATTATGTAATGACCCTCCTTATTCTTGATATTTTTCCTTGTTCTGAAGTCTGATATGTCTGAAATTGCCATAGCAACTATGCTTTCTTTTGATTAATGTTAGCATGGTGCATCTTTCTTCATCTCTTTACTTTTAACCCATGTACATCTTATTATTTAAAGTGAGCATATTAGTTTTCTGCAGTTGCCATAACAAAGTACCACAAACTCAGTGACTTGAAACAACAGAGATTTATTTTCTCACAGTTCTGGAGGATAGAAGTCCAAAATCAAAGTGTCAGCAGGACTATGGTCCCTCTGAAAATCCCAGGAAAGAATCATTTCTTGCTGCTTCCAGCTCTAGTGGCTCCTGGCAATCCTTGGTACTCCTTGGCTTCTGCTAAATTTATTTCTTTTTTTGTATGTTTTTTTAATTTCAAAAAAATTACGGGTGTACAAATGTTTTAGGTTACATGGATCGCTTTTGTAATCCTTGAATCCCAGCTATAAGTGTGCCCATTACCCGAATGGTGTTCATTGTACCCATTAGGTAGGTTTTTGCACCTCCCTCCTCCCCCTCCCCTCTAGATGATTTCCACTGAGTTTTACTTCCCTCTGTGCACATGTGTGCTCATCGGTTAGTTCCAGTTTAATAGCGAAGAGCATGTGGTGTTTGGTTTTCCATTCTTGAGATATTGCACTTAGGAGAATGGTCTCCATTTCCATCCAGATTGCTGCAAAAGGTATTAATCCATCTTTTTGTGGCTGAGTAGTACTCCATGGTATACACATACCACATTTTATTAATCCATTCATGAATTGATGGGTGCTTAGGTTGATTGCACATCTTTGCAATTGTGAATTGTGCTGCAAGAAACATTCAAGTACAGGTGCCTTTTTGATGAAAAGTCTTATATTCCTTTGAGTAGGTAGCCAATAGTGTGATTGCTGGATTGAATGGTAGGTCTCCTTTTAGTTCTTTGAGGAATCTCCATACTCTTTTCCATGGGGGTTATACTAATTTGCAGTCACACCAACAGTACGCAAGTGTTCCTTTCTCTCTGCATCCATGCCAGTATCTATTATTTTGGGGCTTTTTAATAAAAGCCATCCTAACAGGGATAAGGTGTGTCACATTTTGGTAATTCATACAATATTTCAAATTCCTCTGATGGATCTGGGCAAAGTCAATTAAAACTCATCTGGAAAAGACTGATCATTCTAGATGCCACTAAGAACATTTGTTATTCATGGGAGGAGGTCAAAATATCAACATTAACAGGAATCTGAAAGAAGTTGATTCCAACCCTTATATATGACTGTGAGGGTCTGAAGCCTTTAGAGGAGGAAGTAACTGTAGATGTGGTAGAAATAGCAAGAGAACCAGAATTAGAAGTGGAGCCTAAAGATGTGACTGAATCACTGCAATCTCAGAGAAAACTTGAACAGATGAGGAGATGCTTCTTATGAATGAGCAAAGAAAGTGGTTTCTTGAGGTGGACTCTACTCCTGGTGAAGATTTTGTGAATATTGTTGAAATGACAGCAAAGGATTTATGATGTTACATAAACTTAATTGATAAGGCAGCAGCAGTATTTGAGAGGACTAACCTCCGTTTTGAAAGAAATTACACTGTGTGTAAAATGATACCAAACAGTAGCAACGCATCCTGCAGAGAAATCTTTCAGGAAAGAATGAATCAATCAATGCTGCAAACTTCACTGTTGTCTTATTTTAAGAAATTTTAACAGCTGTCAACCTTCAGCAACCATCATCCTGATACTCAGCAGCTATCAAACATCAAGGCAAGACCCTCCACTAGCAAAAAGATTGCAATTCACTGAAGTCTCAGATGATCATTAGCATTTTTAGATAAAATTATTTTTTTAAACCTCAGGATAGATGGATAGCCTATAAATTATTTTTGATGAAGATATATGCAGTGTTTTCTGAGACATATGCTATTGCACACTTAATATAGTATAGTGTGAACATATCTTTTACATGCACTGGGAAACCAAAATATTTGTGTGACTTGCTTTAATACGATATTTGCTTGATCGTGGTGGTCTGAAACAGAACCTGCAGTATCTCTGAGGTATGCCTGTATAACCCCAAATATAAAATAAATGTCTATGAATCTATATGGATAAAAATAAATTATTGAATAAATAAATTGAGAACAGACAAATTTCCCAAGCAAAAGAATTGTAAATAATTTATATAGATACTCTGCCCTAAAGGGGGAGCTTAACACCTCACCTCAAGCATGTGCTGTGTATAATGGCTTCCTTCTAAAGAGCGCTATATGGAAATGCAGAAAAAAGAGTAACTACACAATGGAGAAACCTAACAAATCTTACTTCAGCCAGATGATCAAGGTCAACATCAACAGTGATGAACTCTGTTTATAGCAAGCACTCTTAATAGCATGTAATGAAATGGCACTTGACCTCTGTGGTCTTCCTTTCAAGAAGCAATAACTCCAGCCTAATCATAGGGAAAACATCAGAGCAATTCAACAGATGGGGCATCCTACAATATGCCTGATCACTACTCCTTGAAGATGTTAACATCAAAAACAAAGCAAGTCTGAGATGTCATCGCCCAAAGGAGGCTAAATCACTGCTCCTGTACTAAATTTAATATGCTATTTTAGACTTGATCCTGGAACAGAAAAAATATATTAGGTAAAACTAATAAAATATAAATTGTGAACAATAGTTAATAATGCTGTATTAATATTTGTTCATTAATAATAACAAATGCACCATGTCAAGATGTTAATAATAGGGGAAACTAGATATTCAGTACGTGGGAACTCTATACTATCTTCTCAATTTTATGTAAATCTAAAACTGCTCTAAAATGTAAAGTCCATTTTTTTAAAGTAAGGAAAAAAACAACAAAGGTCCCTGCAACTATTATTTATGATAAAGTCCAGGAGCAATGATATCCTTTCAGTAAACAATTCTTTGTTTAGTGTAGGGACTTTATATGGTGTCTATTTGGGCAAGCTAAAAATGATTCCCAGGATCTCTTCTCTAATCCATAGTCCTGGGTTAGAGTTGGCCAAAAGAAAAATTTGCACATGATCTGAGAGGTAAACATGAAACAGTAACCTTGTTTCCTGATATAGTTGTGGTTGGATGTAGTGGCAGATGCCAAAGGGCCAATTATCCCAACTTTTCCTTACTCTCCCCTATTCTACATACAGCTCATCCCAAATGCCAGCCCTGCTAAGAGTTAGCAGCCTTCCACAGACTTGTCCCCACACTCCCATGTCTCAAACTGTTAGTTGCATGTGCCTAGTTTCTCAGACCTCTCTGCAAGCTCTGACTTGTCCACATATGTTAAAGCTTTACAAGGGCTGGCAGTGATTTTTCTTGAGCCTCCAAGTATCCTTTCCACACTTTAATTCCCCTATGCCCTCCCACAATTGTTTAAGGTATAATTAATTTCTACAGTAAATTCCTGATTCCATAATAATCATAGAGGTTCTGCTTCCCTGATTGAAGCCTGTCAGATACAGTTGTTAGCATAATTGATTCCAGGTAACAGAACTTTAAGGATAAGAACTGAAATATGTTTTCTTAGCTAATTACCTACGAAAGAATTAATCATCCTCTTGTTAGTGGTAAAGGAAACATTGGAAATCTATGGCACACAATGATCAAAAAAGTATTTAAATTATTACCTGTTGATAGCTGTAATCAAATGACTATGGAAGGAAAAGCTTTAGGTGATTAAATAGTTAATATTATAGAATATATTAGTGGACATAAGGAGCATATTTATGTTCATTTATTGCTTCTGAGTGCCCTAAAGAACTTAAAGAAAGGGAGTTTTGAGTTGCGGGATTTAAACTTTCACCTTAACATGCATAGAAACAGAAAGCTCTTATAAATGCTCTGAAAGAAAGAGTCCTTCCTCTCCTATGACTGCAGGTATGAAATTTCTGGGGGGAAAAACACCCTTTTAGGTAGCTTAATTACAATTAAATTGAATCAAAATCTTGCAGAATCTTTCACATTAAAGTTGGGCATTGACTGTGAAAAAGTGAGTTCTGTGACATTAGAATGGGAAATATGGGCTAATTTCTACAAAGCAAAAGACCTTGAACAAGAATTAAATTTTTCAGTACCTCCTTTGCCAGCAGAAATATCATTTCCTCCTCAGTTGAGGAATTTAATCTTCCTCTGCCAAAAGAAATTATATCAATTGCCCCTGAGATAATGGCCTTCAATGGAATTTTGGTCCTCTTTTAAGACTCAGCCCCGCCCTGTCTGCTTTTTCCTGCCCAATTCCTGGTAGGCACTAGAGGGCCAGGTACAAAGTAGGACCTGTGAGGAACTACCATATACATCAAAATAAATTTTTAAAAAATTGCTAATGTATGTCCACAGAAATATGCGGAATATTTATGAATTTGGATCATAAGGATGTTGCATCAAGGTGGAAGGAATATAATGTTGGATCAGTAGAATTTGTTGATATGTGTGCACTATACAAAAATTCTAGAATCAATGTGCTATCTTGAGAAGCTGGGAGGAGCTCCAAGATTTTCCCTATGAATAAAATATTGGGAGGAAATATGGAGGAGCTTAGGAGAGTCGTAAAATCTTGATGATAGTCTTGCCTCTACAAAAGAAGGAAGGAAAGAAGGTTGGGTAGAAAAAGTCTTAGAGTGTAGTGTAGTTCTCAGAAAATTTGGTAAATCTGATGAGGAATCCTTGAGCCAATGTCATCTGTTATAGGAGTCCCATGTCTTCCAGGAATACACTTGCCTTTGTATCACTGAGCAAGGAAGAGTGGTTTCCATGCAAACACAGTGTGTCACAAATTCCATGCGGACACAAATTTCAGAACACAGCAGTTAGGATGATAGATCAATTATGATCCCTACAGCTAGAGACCTGAGAGGCCCATTTTCATAGCTATCACACTATGCAATGATCAAAATGTTCAACTCACTAAGAACATATAACAATTCTAAAAATGTATATGTCATTCCTCACAATACATAAAGAAAAAAATACCATTGAACTAGAGAAATTTATCTCTAACATAGTAGATTATAGCACATTTCTCCTAATCATAACTAGACTAAAACAATCTAATAAAGGACATATCTATCCAATAATTAGACCTATAGATTCTTCTCAATCACACTTGTCATTTTTATAAAAATTGGGCATATACTAATTTAAATATCAATTCACAATAAATTTTAAAGAATATGATCATACAGATCACATTGTTTGGTAGCAATACAATTTAGAAGTTACTAATCAAAGATAAAATAAAAAAATTACAAACAAATATTTGAAATTTAAAAACAGTTATAAATAACTCATGGGCTAAAGAAGAAACTAGAAAGGAAATATTAAGGCAGGCATGGAGAGAACAAAAAGTCTGTCATCAGGGAGTAGACAGGGTTCTCCTCAACCTCAGAAAACCAAGAATCCCTGTCTTCTGCTTTCATCTTACAAGTCCCAAGTCCTTGTTCTTCAGAGTCCTCACTTACACTTAGAGCAGGTGTCCAAGTATGGAGAGAGGTAGTCCTTTCCTGAGAGGATCACATTGGACCCAGGTGCAGTAGGCAAATCACTGACCCTAGAATTCAAATCATTATGCCTGGATTCGAATTCCAATACCATCACCCAAATTCTATGAACAAGTAGAAGTAACTTCACATCATTAAGTCTTATGTTCCACATTCGTAAAATGGATTAATAATAGCTATAATCACTGAGTTGCTGTAAGGCTAAGGTTAGAGACTTTATACAATAGGCAATATCTAGAAAATGCTTTATATGCATAATCTTCTATTCCTATGTTTAAAGTCTTAATGTTTGGCTATACAAGCTACATAGAGCCTTATTCATGTGTTCAGTTCTGCCTTAAACTTCAGGTTCATCTTAAGTTTAAAAAGCTTTTGAGATTAGTTCAATAATCTAACCAGCATCTGCGTCCTTATTTCCTCCAGTTCTCGTTTAGCTGGGGGGAAAACGTCTCAGCTCAATCATCTCTATCATCAAAATATCTGGCTGGGCACAAAGTAGAAATGTGAAACATAAATATCGAATACATGAATGAACAAATGGTTTCTAAAAGTGTGCTTGTATGTGGGAACTGCTAGTAGATATTATTAGACTTTCCTCTCCACCTGACTGAAATTCAATTTTGAAGGTTTATATTCTTTGATCAAAACCCTGTTAAGTTCTTTCACACTTGGATAGAATGTATGAGTAGTTTCCAAAGAGTAAATTCATTTTTCATGATCAGGTTTCTTGATATTCTCTCTCAAAAGTGCCCCAGGTTAGTGAAAATGCACAGTGAGACCTTCTTTCTAAGCACCACTACATTATACAAAATGCTTTCTATTTAATTTAGATGCCGTCTGTGCCAGGACTTTAAAGCACATTGGTTTAGATCAGCATTTCTCAAAGTTGGCACTATTAACGTTTGGGATAAGATAATATTTTGTTTAGAGGGGGAAGGAGCTGTCCTGTGCATAGTAGGATGTTTAGCAGCAGCCCTGACCTCTACCCACTAGATGCCAGTAGCGACCCCACTCACCTGAATATTGCTGTGACAGCCCAAAATGTCCCCAGACATTGCCAAATTGCCCCCTGGAGGAATCATTTAGAATGATTCTTGCTATAATATGGATATATATACTTTCTTAAAATTTGAAGAGAAGTGAGTGGTGCATTATCAGCTCTGGAATCTACTCTATTGTTGAAATTTATGGTTAAGTTAATGCCTCAATCGCATCAGAAAAACTCCAGCCTAAACTGGCAAGTCTGCTATCTTCTGCTCTATTATATCACATTGAGGGTACTGAATCTTTCACAAAAAGTCACTTCACTGACTGCACATTACACCGGCTTCTACACTGTGTGTGTATGTGTGTGCGTATGTGTGTCATGTATAAACGAAGGTATATATGTCATAATTAATTTATATTCTGAGATCTATATTACTGAATTTTTAGTATACCATCTAGCAACAACAGGATGGTCTTCTTAAAATTTCCACCTCAATTATGTTTCTGAAAATAATTTTATGGAAAGTTATTCAACACATCAATAATCCAAAAAAGTTATGATGTTTGCCTATGATTCTACCTAATCTGATAGAAATTTTACAATACAATGCTACTTTTACACATTTGATAACACACCTCTGCTTATATATTTAATTTTTGCCTTCTGTTCCACTGTGTTTTAGGTCTATTTATAATGCTCAGGAAATAATTCAATTTTGTTTTTGATACATTTAGAGTGTCTGTTATTTAATAAGAAGGATGAACATATTTACTTGTGTTATAACAGATATATTCGACTTTACTTTTGTCATCTTGATCCATCAACATGTGTCCCTCCAGATCCCCAAGTATGGCCCCATAACCAAACCCAAATTTCACAGAACAAATTCCTCTATTAGCAGGATTTGTTCTGTGAAGCTTGGATTCAGTCAAAAGGCCACACTCGAGGATCCAGAAGGCCACATGTTGCCCCAAGGCTGAAGGTTCTCCATTCCTTTCTGATTTTAATTCTACTAATAGTCACTCAAATATTTCTTTCAGTTTCTAAGATGGTTTCACAATTCTTTTAATTTTTACATTATGTGTTAATACTTTGGGTTTATAATGTTAAGTGTATATGGATTTGAAATTGTAATGTATTTCTGGTGACATATTCCTTTTATATGTCTTTCTTATACCTATAAAAAATCTTTCTACTTAAAGACTTTTCTTCCTCAACAACTTCCTTTGATTAGTAATTCTTTTCAGTATTTGTCACTTCCCATTACTTTTTGTTCAGTGATAGAATTTTACTAATATTTTACTTGTTCTGTTTTTTTATTGCATATTTTAAGGTCTACAGCATGATGCTTTCATATACACGTTCATAATGAAGTGCTTACTACAATCAATTTAACATATCCATCGTCTCATATAATTAGCTTTCTTTCTTTTCATTCTTTTCTTTCTTTCTTTCCTTTTGTGGTAAGAGTACCTAAAATCTACTATCAAGAAAATTTTCAGTACACAATACTGAATTATTAATAATTATTAACTATAGTTCTCATGTTGTCCATTAAATCTCTATACTTATTCATCCTATGTAACTGAGACATTTTACCCTTTAACCTACGCATTCCCCTTTACCCCACCTCACCCCCAGCCCCTGGTAAATACCATTCTATTAATACTCTGTTTCTATATATTCAATTTTTTTTTCAGATTCCACATATAAACAAGCTGATACAGTTTTTTCTTTTTGTGTCCGGCTTATTTCACTTAACATAATGTCCTCTAGGTCCATCCATGTTGCTGCAAATGGTAGAATCTTTTTTCTTTTTTAAGACTAAATAGTATTCCATTGAAAAATATATAGGTCATTAAATATGAAATATTCAGTTTTGAATCAAAAGTGTAGTTTATTATATCTCAAATGAGAAGCAGTACAATTAATCAAAGTATGTGCCTAAACTATCCACACAGTTTTGTCATCTTAATGGTAGCTTGTTTAGGCCAACAGCAAAGAAGCCTGAAAAGCAAGTAGCAATGAAATTGCAAAAAGTGTTTTCCACAGCTTGTTGAGCATTGAATATTTTTCCTTGCAAGAAGTGGTCCAAAGTCTGGAAGAAGTGGTAGTCAGTTGGTGCAAGTTCTGGTGAATATAGTGGATGACAGAGAGTTTCCAAGTCCAGTCTCTCTAGTTTGAGCAGCATTGTTTGTGTGACATGTGGTTGAACATTGTCTTGCAAGAGGATTGGCCTGTCTCTATTGACAGATCTCAGCTGCTTAATCACAAGTGTCCTCATCATTTCATCCAATCGGTTATAGTAGACACCCACTGTAATTGATTGACCAGGTTTCATGAAGCTGTATTGGATAATACCAGCACTGGACCACCAAATAGACACCATAAGCTGTTTTGATGAATATTCCGTTTTGGACTGTGTTTTGACACTTCATCTTTATCTAACCATTGTGCTGAATGCTTGTGATTGTCAAAAAGAATCCATTTTTCATCACACATAACAAAACAGTGCAGAAATTGTTGGCTTTTATGTCATGACAGCAAAGAAAGGCAAGCTTTGAGATGATTTTTCTTCTGATGCTCATTTAATTCCAGTGATACCTATCTATTCACTTGTTTACCTTGCCCATTTATTTCAAATCGTACAATACTGTTGGAATAGTAATGTCAAACCTTGCCACTAATGCACACATAGGTTGAGATGGATTTACTGCTAGTACAGCTTTTAGCTCATCATTATCTACCTTGGTCTCCTCAGTCACTCACATGGCTCATTTTCAAGATTAAAACCATCAGAACTTCTTAAACCATTGACGTAGTGTACGTTCATTAGGTATATCCTTCCCAAACACCTTGTTGATATTTTGTGCTGTCTGCTCTGCAGTGGTTCCATGACAGAATTCATATTTGAAAATAACACAAATTTTTGACTTATTCATAGTTTCACAAAAATTGCTCTAAAAAAAAATATTTGAAAGATAATCACACGCCAATCATGCATTTGAAAGAAGGGGGATGTACCTTCACAATAAAAATAAAACAAGACGTGTCAAAGTGAAATGTCAACTATCAAAATTCATACTTAAGGAAATTAGACATTTCATACTTAAAAATCTAATAATACTTTTGTTTTGCTTGGTTTTGAAATTAGAATAAATCAAGTCAAATTGCATATGTTTTTATAATATACTTTGTTTTCTTGATTATGAATGCAAGAAACGTTCATGTCATTGCATAAAAATAATTTGTTTATTTTTATTGTACAGAATTTGATTTCATAAATATACAATTCATTGACTCATTTTACTATTAATAGATATCTCAGTTATTTTCAGTTTTTGCTTATTTCCAATAAACTGCTATGAGCATTCTTGTACATGTATCTTGATGTAACAGAGAGAACAGTGTGAAAAAGGGTAAAATGTTTTATGAGTTGTCTGTTTAACCACCCCTACACACACTGTTTTGGAGAATTTAAACCTGCATCCCTGACTAAGGGCCAGTAATCAGAGGGGTATGGGAGTGTTCTTTGTTCTTTGTGCCAGAGGAGGTGGCTCAATGGAATTTTCTGGGCAGAGGTCATGAGATTGTCTTCAGTGAAGATGCTATAGTTAAACAGCAATAGCCCAAAGCTGAAAATTCCTTTTAAAAGTTCTATATGTCTGCTTATAGAGAGGATGGTGGTACTTTAAGATGACAGTCTACCATCCTCCTCATTTGCTGGCAGATTAATAAATTTCTCTCTCCTTTCCCTCAAACCACTTGTCCTCTTTCTTCTGATGGAGCCTCAGGGACAAGTGCTGAACTTTCTGTAACACTGGTAAACATATGTACATGTTTCTGTTGGGTACATAGCTAACAGTGAAATTATTAGCTAGTCAATTATATATATGTAAACATTGCCGAGCAAATTTCTAAGGCAGATTTATGAATTTACGCTAAATGCAAGTGATGCAGGGGTTTCCCAAGGAAGAGAGGAAAGCTCCCTGAACTTGCGAAGAGGGCTCCTGGCTTTGTGAGGGAACGAATTCAAGCGTTAGCCAACTAATGACAGAAAGTTTATTGAGATAGACACAGACAATAGATCCTACTCCACAGAGTAGAGGTCATCTCCCAAGCAGGAGGGGGACTCCTTATGGGGCAATGGTAATGTTTTTATGTGTTCAAAAATCCCACTAGGAAATAGCTGTATGTGACCAGCATAGTTTGAAGGTCAGGCCATAAAGATTAATTATAAATCACTGTCACAGGAAGGTAAGCACTAACAGTTTGTAAGGCACCCAGCTTAGTAATTCATCCATCCTTGCTGTCAACTTCCTTGTTCAGGTTGATTAGTGTCTGATATCGGTCAAAATGGCTATAGTCAGGCTCTGTTGATCTTCCTCTTCTGCCTTTTCCCTACATTATAAGTTTTAGTTGTTCTACATCCTCACTAATACTTGGAATATCTAGTCTTTGTCAATTTTAGATATTCTGGAGGGTGTGTAATGATATTCCACTGAGATTTTAATTTGCATTTCCCTGAATACAAATAAGGTTGGACACCTTTAATTTGTTTCTTGGCATTTAGATTTTGTTGTTGTTGTTGAAGTGCCTCTATAAGTTTTTGACCATTTTAAAAATTTTTCTGGCTTGCCTTTTCCTCACTGATCTGTAGGGCTTCTACAGTTGTTCTGGATATTTGTCCTTTGTCAGTTATAATATGTGTGTCAATGCCTTCTCCCACTTTGCAGCTTTATCTTCAGAAAAAATGTCTCAAATATTATGTAGTTAAATGTATCATTTTTCATTTATGGTTTGTGGTTTTGATGTCTTCTTTTAAAAGTCTTACTACACCTTGCTGCTGCTAAGACTTCCAAAGGCTTTTCACATATATATCTTTCATTAACCTGAGATTGATTTTCATGTAGGAAGTGAAATAGGGAGTCCAAAATCTAAAGAGAATTTTTTTAATCAACCTGCCAGAAAATAAAAAGATGGATGTTAAAAGGTAAACACCATGTACTCACCTCCCAATTCATATTTACCCTGGGAATTTTAGTCTAATGTATTTTTTGACTTATGATTCCAACTAGACATTAGTTTTACAAATGTATACATTTTATATTCATTTACATTTGCCCCCAGATTTGCCACTTTCTCTGGTTTTAATTCCTCTGGATTTTCAGACCTCACATCTGTGTTCATTTTTCTTCTCCCTGAAATGCATTCTTCAAAATTGCCTCTTACAAGAATCTGCTAGAGACAAATTCTCTTGTATTTGTTTATTCTAAATATTTATTATTTGACATCCATTCATGCTGTATACTTTCTCTGGATATAGAATTCTAGGTTTCAGTTATTTTGTTTCAGGATTTTGAAGAAAGCCTTCCTCTGTCTTCTGATTTTTGTAGTTATTGTTGAGAAATCAGTCAATCATTCACTAAATATGGGGTGTGGTGTCATCACCAAACTGTGGATGACGGAGTTCCACAACAAGCAATTCTCCAACACCAGTTAGGTGTACTACAGTTCAGTTCAGTTCTCAACCTAACCAGAGTTAGCACAGACTCCACAGGTTAAGGGCTAGTACCACAGGACTGTTCCCACTTCGGATGACAGTCACAAATATTAGGTTCCCAGGTTGCCTACACTTCTCTTTGACTTGGATACAAATCAGAGGTTCCTATTACCCCCTCCTCAGGTTCCATCATTTGCTGGAATGGCTCACAAAACTCAGGTAAACACTTTACTTACTTTTACCCATTTATTATAAAAAGATACAACTCAGGAACAGCCAGATGTAGAGAATGTGAACTAAAATAAAATCTTAAGACTCTGCCCCCACAACCGGCTGACTGAATGGATCATCTCTTGGCCAAGGGAATATCCTAAAACTAAATTGCCTGCCATGAGGAGGGAGGTCAGACATGCCTCATCATGCCCCCTCCCTTCTTGGAGACATCCTTTGTAACCCATTAACAGGCCTAATGGTATAAAAAACACACCTATATGTCCTCAATTTACACAACGAATATATGTCTGATGGCTTGTCTCTCATTAACAGAGCTCCTTCTCTTAAAACATGCCAAGCCTTTAGACAAAGTTTCACGTCTTTAATGAATTACAAGTCAAAGAATCTTTAAACTCATCTATAACCTGTAAGCCCCCAACTCAAGATGGCCCACCTTTTTGGGCCAAACCAATGTGTGCCTTCCACATATTGATTTATGACTTTATCTGTAATCCCTCTGTCCCTGAAATGTATAAAACCAAACTGTAACCAAACCACAGCGAGTCCACTTGCTCAAGTTTCTTGGGTTTGGCTCCAGGTCATGGTCCTCATATTTGGCTCAGAATAAATATCTTTAAAATTATTTTACAGAGTTTGGCTTCTTTTCCATCGACACATAGGAAAAGCTATGGGAGAGAACTGTGGAGCTTCCATGCTCTCTCTGGGCACACCACTCTCTCAGTATCTCTGTGTTCAGCAATCCAAAAATTCTCTGAACCCTATTCTTTTTTGGTTTTTAGGCAGGCTTCATTACAGAGGCATAATTGATTAAATCACTGGCTGTCAGTGATGGACTCAACTTCTAGCTCCTCTTCCCTCCTCATAGATTGGGAGGTGGGGAAGGCAGAGAGTTTGAAAGTTCCAATCCTCTGATCACAAAGTTGGTTCCCCTGTCAACCATCCCCCATCCTGAGGCTATCCAGGGGCCCCCATTTATAGATCATCTCATACAAAAGGCACTTACCACTTCAGAGATTCCACAGGTTTAAGAATTGTGTGTCAAAAAATGGGGAGGGAGACTTAAACACATATTTCTCATTATATTGCAGTATCACAACCTCTAATCTATATTTTTACCTTTACTTTTTCCATGATTCAGTGTGCACAATTTCTTATGATCTTCCTTCCAATTGTCAAATCTCATCTACTGTGACCAGTCTGTTGCTATTTGTATCATTTTTAAAAATTTGGCATATTACTTTTTTATTATTTCTAGAAGTTTTGTTTATGTGACAACTTGATAATTTAGTTAATAGTAGTATATAAAAATTTTGCTAATTGAACTTGAGTTATACAAGGTTTTAACATCAGGGGAAACCAGGTGAGGGATATGTGGGAACTCTCTGTACTGTTCCTGCAACTTTTCTGTAAGTCTAAAATTAGTTCAAAGAAAGTTTTTTTTTTTAAAGGCAATATATCAAACTAGATAGTAATTTGGCATATGTGATTAATGTTTCTTTAAAAATGATAAAAATGTACTGACCCAAAGAAGACGGTGGGTGCTCATTAGAAATATGAAATTCTCATTAATAATTCAATTCCATATACAGGAACCATGCCCATAATAGGAAGTGAGGACATAGACAAATTATAGCTTCAAAACAATTCTATAATGGAAAAGCAAATATCTAAAATCAAAAACTTCTTCTTTATCTTTTCTTAGGAAATATAGAATCCAAAAACTATGCCCCTGCATTTTCTTCTTTTTCATCATTTTCCTCTGCTTCTTCTACACTTCCTTTTATTAATAATTTTAACTACAGTTGGATTGAAATTACCATAAGTAACAGATGTTTCCTCATGAAAATTATGTTTAAAGGCTTCCAGTATAAAAATATTACCTTGTAAATGTGCCAAATGAAGCATAATTAAATTTTCCACTGAATCATTGCAAAGCAAGGAATAATGGGCCCTCTTTTCTGTAATATATCCGTCTCCATCCTCTTTCTTGCTTCATTTCTTGTGCTGTTATTTCTTTGAATTCTTGGCTCTGCCTGAATTCAAAACAAAGTAGACTATAGAAATAGTTCTTGGCCCACCTCAAAGACCAGTATCAATTTAGTTGAAACATTCTTAACCTGTTTTTTGAATAATACAGTTCATAAATCCAGAAGTCAGATATCAGACTTGCTTCTTTTTCCATCTCCCTACTCTGATTAGAGGCTTTTAATTACTGCTACCTCTCCCCTTCTCTTGGCAAGGTTCAGGCTGCCTCGGGCTGAACATTTTCAAGTGCACTAGAGGAATGTGGGAAAATAAGCAGAAGCTTAGACTACGAGATCATTTGATTTTGGAGCCTGAGCAAGTATCACCTACTCATCCGCAGAGTGTGCCCAGGCAAGCACACATAAACACACACGCATATACACACGGGCACCAGAGAATGGCTTCCAGATGGCTGACTTCCCAGAAGCCTCCATTTCCGGTTTCAAATGGCAGCTGTGGCTCCTCTGCGAACGAGGTACCCTGGGTCTCTATTCATCTCATACGCAGCACCCACCTGCTCTTGCAGACACCCAGAAGCCTGGGCAAAGTCTGCCTCTCCCGCCTTATTGCCAGCTCTGTGAGCCTTCTGAGAGAGAACCAGCTCATTTCTCTTAATCAGTAGCAATGACTTTTAAAAGAGTCTGATGGCACCAATTGATGAAGTAAGTCAAGGGGGAGAAGCTAATCATGAAGGATGTGCCTTGTGCCTGGCGTGTGTTATTTATAGAAACCTCAGCAGACAAGAAGAATATATTAACATTATTAAGCTAAATCTATCCTGTGATTCTCAGTTCTTGTTAGTGGCAAATTTTCTCTTAACTGCTTTCTATATTATTCTGTGTCAATGCTATATTTATTTTAGTTAAAATTGTGTCCTAATAAAGAGTTTTTTCACCTTTTTTCGCCCTCTAAAAAATGTTTGATCTAAATATCCATAGAAAGTTATAGGAGGGAAAAAAACCCCCAAACGACATGGGAGATAGGATCAGAGAAAAGGGAAAGCTGTTGCCTTTTCCTAAGTAGAAGGATTTTATTACATTTAAAATAAAAAAAAAGAAAATAATGTTACCTTGCAAAGGGCTATCATAATAACACAATCAATTTAACAGCAAATGTGTATGAAAAGGTAGATATAGACAAAAGAAATGGAAACTTAAAGACATTAAGACCACGTGCAGTGTAAATTTAACAACTCTCACAGTGGAACTTAGAGCCAGTTCCCGATTTCCAGTCCAGGGTGCTGTCTTCGTCATGAAAAATAGCAAATTAGTTTTCTCATTTCAGTTTTCATTTCTCGAAATACAAAATTTATGGCACAAAAAGTACTCAATATAATCAAATATGCAGTCAGTGTTTACATTTTCATAATTGCCTAATTAATTAAAACAGTTTGCTTGCCTGAATCAGAGCACACATTGTGATTGGTTGCTATATTTTCAGTCTTTTTTAATCTATAGTTTCCTCTTCCATCTCTCTCTCTCTCTCTCTCTCTCTCTCTCCCTTCCAAATCCCTCTCAGTGGGGGGGAGCTTTCAATATATTTATTGAGCTTGATGTCCTACAGAATATACCATAGTGAGAATTTTGCTGATTGTACCCCTACAGTGTCATGTAACACCTTATTTGTAAACTGATGCTTAGATTTGGAATTTTCATCAGAAACCAGTTTGACATTTTTTTTTTTTTTTTTGCAAAACTGCTTTATTGGTGATGTGTATTCTCATTAGGATATGTTATTGGTCCTTGTGCTAGGATCCCTTGTTCATTATGGATTGTTAAATGTTGATACTCTAATTCTTTCATTCTTTCTTCATGTATTACTGGGATCACGTCTATAAAGAGAACTTCCCCTCATCACCTATTTGGTTACCTAGAAGCATAGTTCATAAAGAAGAATTAAAACTAATTTAATTCTTTCCCTTTATTTATGAATTTTTCACATTTCCTAGAAACTTCTAAAATTGGCCAATGGTATTTTACTTTTGTAATATCATTGTGAACTCATGGATTTAAAAATAATTGGTGTGTTTCAATCCATTGCAGTCATATTTCTTATTTCTCATCTTTGGACAATGAGAGTCTCTTCATTGTAATTTCTTTCTTTGTAAAAAATTTTAAATAAACACTTTTTGTTTCATATTATTTTTAATTTTAATATATAATAATTGTACATATTTATGGGATACAGTGTAATATTTCAATATATGTATAAATTATGCAATGATCAAATTAGAGTAATTAGCATTTCTACTATCTCAGACATTTAGCATTTGTCTGTAGTAAAAACATTAAAATTCTTCTCTTCTAGTTATTTTGAAATATACAATACATTATTGTTAAGTATTTTCACCATTCTGTGAAATAGAACACCGGAACTTATTCCTGTAATCTATTAAATAATTGTGACATAGTACCCATTGAAAAATTTCTCCCTATTCCTCCCTCTCCCATATTTTTTCCAGACTCTGGTAACCATTATTCTACTCTACTTTTATGAGATCAATTTTTATTAGATCCCAAATGTAAGTGAGATCATGTGGTATTAATATTTGACCTTCTCTGCATGGCTTATGTCACTTAAAATAATGTCCTCTAAGTTCATCAATATTGTTGCAAATGACAGGATTTCATTCATTTTTATGGATGAATAATATTCCATTGTGTATGTATACCACGTTTTCTTATTCATTCATTTATTGATGAACATTTATACTGATTTCACATCTCGGCTATTGCAATGAACATGGGAGTTCAGACACCTCTTTGATACACTGATTTAATTTCCTTTGGATATATACCCAACAGTAGGATTGCTAGATCATATGATAATTTTATTTTATTGAGAAACCTCTATACTATTGACCATAATGGCTGTACTAATTTACATTCATACCAACAGTGGATAAGAGTTCCTCTTTCTCCACTTCCTCACCAGCATTTACTTTTTAATCTTCTTGATAATAGTCATTCTAACTAGGATGAGGTAATATCTCATTGTGGTTTTGATTTGCATTTCCCTGATGATTAAATGTTGAGCATTTAAAAAATATACTTGGTCATTTGCATGTCTTCTTTTGAGAAATGTCTATTCAGATTTTTTCACATTTTTTGCTGGTTATTTGTTTGCTTTGTTATTGAGTTATTTGAGTTCATTATAGATTCTGGATATTATCCTCTTTTTGGAAGCATTGTTTGCAAATATTTTCCTTCCATTCTGTATGTGTTCTCTTGAATGTTTCCTTTGCTGTGCAGAAGCTTTTTAATTTGATGTAATCCCATTTGCCTATTTTTGCTTTGGTGCCTCTGCTTTTTGGGTCCTATCCAAAAAATCCTTGCCTAGACCAATGTCATGCAGTGCTTTCCCTATGTTTTCTCCTAGTGGTTTCACAGTTTCAGAACTGTAAATTTTTAATCCATTGTCATTGATTTTTACATGTAGTGAGAGATAGGGGTTTAGTTTCATCCTTCTGCATGTGGATATCCAGTTTTCCCAGCACCATTTATTGAAGAGACTGTCATTTCCCCATTTCTTCATATTCATTTGTCCCAAGTAATTTTTTTAAACATTTTTGGTTTCTGCATTGACCCCTACCCCCTGGCTTGGTTGTTCAGGAGCATGTTGTTTAACTTCCATGTATTGGCACACTTTTCATAGTTTCTCCTGTTATTGATGTCTAGTTTTATTCCATTGCTGTCAAAATAGATACATGGTATGATTTTGATTTTTAAAATTTGTTAAGACTTGTTTCGTGCTCTATCGTATTATCTATCCTGGAGAATATTTCATGTGCTGTTGAAAAGAATGTGTATTCTGCAGTTATCATATGAAATATTCTTTAAATGTTTTTCAGATCCATTAGGTCTAGAGTGTAGTTTAACTTTGCTGTTTCGTTGTTGATTTTCTGTCTGGATGATCTGTCCATTGCTAATAGTGAGGAATTAATGTCTTCTACTATTACTGTAGTGCAGTCTACATGTAATATTTGCTTTATATATTTAAGTGCTCTGTTGTTGGATACACATATACTTATAATTGTTATAGCCTCTTGGTATATTGATGCCTTTATCATTATATAGTGGCATTCTTTATCTCTTCATCAGGTTTTTACTTAAAGTTTACTTTATCTGATATAAATATGGCTACTCCTGCTCTTTTTTTGATTTCCAGTTGCATGGAATATCATTTTCTATACCTTCGTTTTCAGTCTATGTGTGTCCTTAGAGGTGAAGTGAGTCTATTGTAGGCATAGACTACTACTATAGTCTATTGTAGGCATATCATTGGTTCTTGGTTTTCTATTCATTCAGCCACTCTATGTCTTTTGATTGGAGAATTTAGTTCATTTACATTCAGAGTAATTATTATTAAATAAAGATTTACTACTATCATTTTGTTACATATTTTCTAGTTGCTTTGTATATCCATTCTTTCTTTCGTCCTCTCTTACTGTCTTCCTTTGTGGTTAACTGATTTTCTCTAGTAGTATGTTTTGATTCCTTGCTTTTTATTAATATTTTTAGTTATCTATTATAGGTTTTTACTTTGTGGTTCCATGAGGCATACAAAAAAAATCTTGTAGTTATAACAGGCTATTTTAAACTGATAACAACTAACTTTGATCACTGAACAAACTACAAAAAAAAAGACATTTTACATTTTTAATTTATATTTTACTCCTTCCCTCCTATCCCCACATTTTGAATTTTTGATGTCAGAATTTGTATCTTTTCATATTGTAACCTTATTGTTTATATTAACCTTAACAAGTTATTGTAGTTGTCATGGTTTTAACAGTTTCACCTTTCAATCTTCATATGATATCTATAAATGGTTTATACATCATGATTTCTGAGACCTTTTCAGTGTCTTTGACAGCTTTCTTGCTATCTAGTATGAAACGATGTTCTGCATGTATGTTGTATATCTCTTCCTGCTTCAGAACTCCTGTTAGCTAGTGTTGGTTGTTCATTGTTTTATTGCCCAAAGCTAAGAAACAAGTTTATGCATATGTATGAAATATAATAGGGGTTCACAGTGATATTTTCATTTATGAATCATAACTAAATAGATTTGCTTAACCACATAGCTGCATTCCCAACTTGCTTGTTTATTGTTTCGGTATGCAGATTTGGGAAATATGTGTGTGTATATCCATACACAAATGTGTATGTAATAAATATTTATATTTAAACAATTCAAACGGATACTTTCAATTCAAATTGAGAACTACAGCATTTTTACTGAACCTCATAGATATACAATTATCTCTTTTTTTCTACAATGGCAATTCTCATTTGCAACATAATAACCTTAATTATTCATTTGCTTTATTCAACCATATATATATAGCAGTGTCAGAATAACAACATCAACCCTGGCACTAACTATTGACTACCAGAAACAATTTAATTTATTTGCAGTTTTCCCTTGAGTTTAACAGGTCCAGAATACGCCACTTTGGCATAAAAGTTGTTTTGAGGTGAAGACATTTGAGAATGGGCTTTTTTCTTGAACTCTTTTATCTGCTTAAAATTAAAGCCTCAAAAAAAAAAACCTGAAAATAACTCAACTGTCATAAATTCCTTTTCCAGGAGCAACCAAAGAAGATTGATTCTAATCCCTGGAGTCTAGAAGTCAGAGACTAGAAGACTGTCAAAAAATTATTGTATCTCCCATGTATTCTCCTAAAGGCCAATTTATCTTCCTAAAGGTCTTTGTCCCCATAGGTTCCCTTTCTTTCCCTCCTTCCTTTTTAAGAAGTTATTTATTTTTCCATAAGTGCCCTTGGCCCCCTCTCTTTCCCCTATTAAGATGTTGTATAAGCCTTAAATTCTAACCTCCTTCTTGAGTCACATTTTTGTTTATTCCTTATGTGTGATTAAATTTTACCTTTTCTTGTGATAATCTGTCTTTTGTTAGTTTAAGTTACAGACTATCAATTACTAAATCTAAACGGGTAGAGGAAACATTTTTGCTCAACAGGGTATATCCTTTATTCCGTTAGAAATGTTCAAGAAAATTACTGGTTTTTTTTCCTGTGGTTATGCCACCAACTAAAATTTTACTTTGGTTTACTCAATACATAAAGATTGAATTTTTATCTAATTTTTCATAATTATGCAAATATTTTGTGGTGTTCCAAGGGTTAAGCTACAGGGTTAGTCATATGCAAAGTAATTTTGCTTCCGTCCTTATCCTATTCAACCTATTTCTTCCCTTCCCCATAGGAAATGATTATATTTTTCAGTTTTATGTTTATCTTTTCACATTTTAGATAGAAAAATATGTCTGCATATTTATATTCCTTTTTTTATCAGATAATCAAGAGCAAACTGTATGTACTCACTGGCACAAATATATACAATGTTGGGAGGAACACTTTTCCTCTTCTAACTTGGGTCCAGTAGTGAGGGGTCTGCAAATTAACTGACAAAAGACAAATTAACAGGGAAAAAGGCAAAGTTTGTTTAAACGTATACCCGGGAGTACTCATGATGAGTAACTCGCTCAATATCCAGGGATAAAAGGTCTATATACCAAACTTAACAAAGTGAGGGGGCTGAGGGCTAGGGTTTCAGTGGGAAAAAGTATTTGAAATCTGCTGAATTTGAGGCGTTAGATGTATAGGGATAAATTTAGTTATGAACATATAACAAGCATTAAAAAACAGGAATACAATGGACTAGACAGAATTTATAGAAATCAAACTATTAAATTATTTTAAAACCAAAAAAACTAATAATCTTACGATAATTAAAAAACTGATATTGACTTTTTAAATAAATCCAAAGAAAATTCAAACACATCCTTGCCAATTTATAAAGACCAACAACACTAATTAAGGCAATGTGGCACTGACATAAGAATAAACATAGAGATCAATGGAATAGAGTTGAGAGTCCAGAAAACAAACCCATGCATCAATAGTCAATTGGTTTTTAACAAGAGTGCCATGAAAATTTAATGGGGAAAGAATAATGCTTTCAAAAATCATCCTGGGACTAGATACTACATGCAAAGGAATAAAATTGGATCCTTTCTTCATGCCATAAACAAAAATTAACGCAAAATGGAGCAAATACCTAAATGCAAGAGCCAAAACTATAAAAGACTTCCAAGACAGAATGGGAGGCAATATTTGCAAATCACCTGTCTTAAAAGGGACTTGTATCTAGAACATATAAAGAACTCTTACAACTCAATAATAAAAATCAAATAACTCAGTTAAACAAAGGGCAAAAGATCTGAGCACATATTTATCCAAAAATATATATAAATGACCAGTAAGCACATGAAAAATACTCAGTATCATTTGTAATCAGGGAAATGCGAATAAAAATCACAATGAGCTAAGACTTGACACCCCTAGTATAGCTATAATCAAAAAGTCAGATATAAACAAGTATTTGTGAGGGTGCGGAGAAATTAGAATTTACATAATCTGCTGGTGGGAATGTATAATGGTACAGTCACCATGGAAAACAGTCTAGAAGTTACTTAAAAAGTTAAACACAGAGTTAGCATTTCATCTGGTAATTTTACTCTTAGATATGTAAGAAAATTGAAAATGTATATTTATACAACAATTTGTACATGAATGTTCACGGCAGCATTATTTATCTATTCTTTTAGAGACAAGGTCTTGCTATATTACCCAGGCTTGCTTTGAACTCTTGGCCTCAAGTAATGCTGCTGCAGACCCCCTAAGTAGCAGGGATTACAGGCATAAGCTATCACCGCTGGTGAGCAGCATTATTTGTAATACCCAAATGGTAGAAACATCTCAAATGTCTATCAACTGATGAACGGATAAACAAAATTTGATTTGTCTGTATAGTAGAATATAAAAAAAATGAAATACAGTCAGATGTCACTTAACCATAGAGATATATTCTGAGAAATATGTCATTAAGGGACTTCATCATTATTCAATCATCACAAAGTGTGCTTACACAAACCTAGATAGTATAGCCGACTACAGACCTAGGCTATAAGGTGTAGCCTATCGCTCCTAGGCTATAAACCTGCAAACATGTTACTGTACTAAATACTGTAGGTAGTTGTAACACAATAGTAAGCATTTGTGTATCTAAACATATCTAACCATAGAAAAATATAGTAACAATACGATATTATAATTTCATGGAACAACCATCATATATGTTGTCTGTCATTGAAACATTGTTATGTGTCACATGACTATATTGACATATGCTACAACGTGGATGGACCTTGAAAATATTAGGTTAAATGAAAGACACCAGTCGAAAAAGACCTCATATTATATAATTTCATTCACATAAACTGTCTAGAACAGGATAAATTATATATATTTATTTTTTTTAGTTTATTTTGTACATAACACAAAAGAATTGACCCGTCAAAAGAATTGACAGAACAGGGTAAATTATAGAGGCAAAAGTAGATTTCTACTTTCTTAGAACTGGGGAGGGCAGAGGGCTGGGAGATAATAGCAATTTCGAGATGATAAAAACGTACTAAAATTGACGGTAGTGATGATTACACACACTTGTAAATATACTAAAAGCCATTGAGTAGTATGCTTTAAATGGTGTAAATTGTATGGTATGTGAATTACATGTCGATAAAGTTGTTACCGCTAAAATTGCATTTTCACCACATTTATAGTTCAGATATTTCAATTAGATATATTTTCCAAATTTAGGCATGCTATTTTGATTGAAATTTTTCACATGGTCATAAAACTGTTACAATGTCTTTTAACACCTTATCAGGTGATTAAAACAGCTTGATTTCTTTGCTTATGACAAGCTTCATAGTTTGTGGGTTTTTTTATTTTTTTCAATTTTCTTGGCAAATAAAGTTTTCTCTATCTGTGTTTCTTAGCCAAATCCGTATTGAAAATACTAAATCAGAGAAACTCAGACGACTTTCCCCCTGTATGCATTAAGACTCAGGTCTACATTTGATCAGTTTCTCCAGTGGATTAGCAACCACTTTGCTTTTTACAGAAATCTTCAGTTGCACAAAAAAAATTTGATAAAATTCTTCTTTTATCCAAAGATGTCATTTATCTCAGGTGCATAAAGAACTATATCCATACATTTACTATGTGTTTGAACTAGCTACAAAATGCCTCTTTAGCATTGTTCCACTGAATATATTTATCCTGATCATGTCTCAGGGAAACAAAACTGTTTGCTTTTGCTGAGAACACAATAAGAAGTCACTGGAAAAGGAAAAAACAAAAAACAAAAAGCTTCATAGAATGGTATGGTCTTAGTAAAAACAGGGAGATATTCTGCCTTTGGTTCTTATTTTATTTTCTCAAGCCTGTTTATAATCACAGAATTTTCAATTTTTGCCAGTTTATCCATTTTCTCTCAAGGGTTATTACATTCAGGGTTTGGAAGTGTTATGATAAACTCGGCACATCTCTCTTTTTCAACAAGAGTTTGATGTAACCATAAGAAACTACAAAAATAAAAACAAAACAAAACAAAAAACTTCATTTATATAAGCCTGGGATGTGAAAAGCACAAAATGTGTGTGATATTAACATGCACTGTGAATTTAACTTTGGCTCTTTCAAAGAGAATCTCAGGAAGGTCAATCACAAATGATGGATAAGGTTCAGGTTCACACAGACATTTATTTCTGCAGTTGTCTTTTACTACGAAAATGAAAATGCTTAATGCGGGGGTCAGAGTCTCCTTATAATCTCCACTAGTCCTGCTGCAGTGAACTTAGGACCTAGGTCATGGTGTTGCAGGCGTGAGTAGGAATAGGCAGGCTGGTGGTGGGCAGAAAAGAAACAGTTATAGAACTTATCACTGAGGGCTCACAGCTCATCTCTGCAATCTTACCTCTTTTCCTTAATATTTCCACTGCCCTTGCTAGAGGGCATATGCCCCATAACCAAAAGTAGCTATAGTATCTCAGAATAGCATTCCTCTCCAAGTGTCTCTAACATTTCTACCTCCCTCTTAATACTATTTTTAATCTACTGGTCTGCTCAGAATGGCTATAGACAGAAATGGATAGCAAGAGATAGCGCATGATTATTGATAGTTCAGAGAAAGTGCCAGAGACATAAATATTGACTATCACAAATATTGACTATCACAATTGATGATGGAGATGATTCCATTATTACACTCATAATTTCTAGCCACTGCCATAATTTCTAGCACAGAAAAATGTGACTTTTGATGTAAAATTCAACATGTTCTGGATACATGCCAAGTTTTCATGGATCAAAGTGTGGACGGGTATATTAGCCATCATCCCACAACGTAGGGCAAGAAGGTTGAATTCAGAATCCCAAAGAGTCATGTTAGGCCAAATGACTAATTTCTGTTAAGGGTAAATGATATTTAAATCAGTACTCTTCTGTTAAGACTAGTTCAAAAAACCTAGTGTTCATTAGTCGATGAAAGTATTATATTCCTATCCAGTATCTCTAAAATGTTTTGTAAAAGTAAGATAACATAATATCAACTACCACTAAAAATTTTATTCTTAAATAATTTGAATTTCAAATCTAGTTGCAACCTTGGGAATGAATCGGTGAGCAATCTGGTAACACAGAAGTACCTGTTTTTTCTTGATTTATAGATCTTCTCCTAGATTTTATACACTACTCCCTAGAGACACATTATGGAAAACTATGGAAGCCTCCTACTTGAAATTTAACACTTGTAAACAATGTCTTATCCAGAAGGTCACCATCTGCAATTAAACATCATTTTAAAAGCCCAGAGGAAATGAAATGCTAAGTGTGACATTCTTTGGATCATGCCTACAGTTTATTAAATTGCAGGAGATAAACATTCTCATCTTCCATTCATTTTTAGTTATTCTCCATCTTTTTAAAGTCACAAGGGTAATATATTAGTGGTGCATATTTTTTGGACCAAGTTTTTCTTTTCTTAACATCTATATTTGGAAAGCCTGAATCTGCTTCCTTCCAGCTTAGATGCACAGTGACTGTGAAGGATGCAAAAGGATGGTCAAAGATAGACACTGAATTCATGATGCAGAAGTCATTAATTATCCTTATGGAAAAATAGGAAATTACATCCTAACTCACACCATACATAAAATTAAATATCTAAATGACAATGCTAAAATCTATAACTTTTTAAAGGGAAATATATTTAAGAAATCAGATTAGGATTAACTTCAAGTTAAAAAAAAAGCTTCTTCGAAAAGCAAAAGCAAATATCAATTTCTTGTTCTGATTCTAGTCATAGTGAATTATTGGACTTACGTACCCTTCTCATACTGTAGACAACTGTAAAATGTGCAAAATATATGATGCACCAGTTTGAAGGCATTACAGAGCAAAAAGCACAGCACTCTGACCCACAGCAGAAGGGAAATGTTTATGAGCTCCACATTCACCCTAATGTTGTCTCTGGGAGAACTTTTCAAATCTCAGCTCAGGGAAATGAGCTTCAAACAGATAGCAGTAGCCTTG
>CAUYSK010054231.1:0-11467 GCA_963575035.1 Avahi laniger
CTAGAGTTAGCACAATTATATTATCACATAGTCAGATAGTTAATATTTAATATCATCCTAAATCAACAGGGAATAGTTTTTATGTCCAGGGATGTTTAAGAAGTTGGGTAATTACATAAACATTTTGGACATATTTAATAAGTCTCAGCACCTGAAGATAAAAACTTCATTTATATGGGCAGTCACTTAAGTAGACACTTCATTACTTGATGATGCCTGATAATTAAAAACTGTGCTTTCATCTTACTAATTTTTAAAAATCTCTGTGCTTAGTAGCCTTCTAATAATTTTTTTTTTCCACTGAGGCATTTTATTTGCAAGTATGTATTACATCCCTAGAAAAAGAATCCCAGAATTTTCCCTCCTGTGTGTTTTCTTCTTGCTTCTTCACGGTCCATGATGCCAGCTGAAGTTGTCATTACAGTTAAACCAAACTGGCGGGATGGGAGCAGATTATTCTGCCATTTTTCTAAATCTTTTGAGTTGCACATCAAATCTGGGACTGATCACTCCACACTTGTTTAACCTGCCTGTGAGGTTCATAACAATTTTCCCAGCTGTGATCATCGATGATTTCAAATTCGCCAATGTAACCATGCTTCATCATCACAGTTAGAAACCGGACGATGACTTTGGAGCACGGCCTGATAAGAACCTGGCGTTTGCCTCTCTTTTCGGCATTGTTGATGCTCTTAAGAGCATCAGCCAGGACATTCATGCGCACCATTATGGCGGCACAGAAAGATGGCGGAAAGAGCCTTTTTTTTTTCTTTCTAAATCTAGCAGCCCTGTGCAAAGGACTCTGCTGTTGGTTTAATGCTCTGCTGTTGCCATCTTGAAATTCTTACTAATTTTACACAAGGAGCCCTGTGTTTTCATCTTGCACTGGCTTCTGTGAAATGTAGCTGGCACTAGGAAGGACCCTTGCAAAGCCTCACTGGGGACATTGGGGATCCAGAGCCCAAGGTGGGAGGGGTGGGACCTCCAGCAGCTGAGCGGTGCCCCTGAGTCTTGCCAGCGCCTTCCTCTTCCACGTGCCCCCAGCTCCCTTCCCAGGTGGGTCAGACCTGCATCCTTCTCCCCACATTGCAGGCCTTGTCTCCTCCCTGTCTCCTGCCTCCGTTCTCGCCCCTTCTATTCTACCCTCCACAGTAACGCGAAGTTCCAAAAATGTCTACCCATGTCACCCTCCTGCTCAAACCTTTTCTCTGGGCGTCTCCTTACTCCTACTTTTATAACAACTGGTCACTGCCATTACAGATGGAACGAGATTGGTGTGACTCAACTGTTGCTGAAGCTGAGTGATGGGTACATTATACTAAGTACCTATTAGACTAAGTACTGAGTGAGGGTTCATTTTACTAATCTGATTTCGTGTATGTTTGAAATTATCCAAACACTTATTTTTTAAAGTATAGCGCAAAGTAATATTAAAACTCCAAAATCCCATCCAACGTAGAAGACCCTTCTCTGGGGCTGGGCTCACCTCAGAAACTAGAGGCCCGCAGAGGGCACCGACCACCTCTTTGCTCTCCCGCCATGGCCGTCCCTGGCTGCTGCTACCTGTGGGTGGAGTGCAGAGTGGGAAACAGGGCAGAAAGGGCCCTCCTTGCCTGAAACGGTTGTAACCTGGCCTGGGGACCCTGTGGGACACGATAGAGTCCAAAGTAGACTCTAACCCTCAGCATTCTCTAGGAGATTTTTCAGGGAACCTCCTCTGGGGACTTCTCACCTAGATTTCCCTGACAGAACAACGTTGTCTGCTCTTGTTTGCAGCCTCTGCCTGAAGGCATCAGTTCCAGCAGTTCCCCCTCTGTCGGGATCCCCTCACCTCCCCATCCAGCTCCTTCCACAGGCCCTCGTCCGGGTCACCAGAAAATTAGGCACCCTCTATCCGGTCTAGCCTGGCAGTGAGAGCCATGCCGGCGTGGCCCCAGCTCTCCCCATTGCACCACCACACAGCCTGTAGACTCTGCAGTGTGTGGGGACAATTCTGGTCCCAAAGTCCAGGCTTGCTCCTCACTTGGCTTAAAGGAGGGGGGGAAGCTACAGCCGATGACAATTCTCTCCCAGACAGCCTTTCAGCACAGAGGGCGATGGGCGGGGGCCGGTGGGGCAGGTCTGGGAGGAGCTGCAGGACAGGCTGATGCTCCATATGGGAAGACAGGAGCTTGGGCCTCCAGTCCTCAGCCTCCAGAGCAGGGGTCCACAGCTTGTGGTGACTTGTTTAATTATTTCATTATATATTACAATGTGATAATAATAGAAATAAGGTGCACAATGAATATAGTGCGCTTGAATCATCCCGAAACCATCCCTCCGCCTCCCTGGTCCGTGGAAAAATTGTCTTCCATGAAAACAGTCCCCAGTGCCAAAAATGTTGGGGCCCGCTGCTCTAGAGCTCCTGCTGAGATACCAGCCAACAGGAAGAGCCTCATCTATGCCTCCCACACACAACTAGAGAATTCTAGACTTAGACAGTTGCAAGAGGCTTCCTTCCCCTAGTCCCCTGGGTCTGCCTGGCAAAATTCTACTCTCTGTGAGCCTCCACTCAAGCTCTGCCTCCTCCAGGATGACCTCTCTGAGTGCTCTGTGGCATTCCTCTCCTCCCTGGTACTCCTACCACACCTTGTTCACTTCTCCATTAGAATATTTATTTATTTTTAAATTTATGTTTTTAAACCATGGCCTCACTCTGTTGCCTGGACTAGAGTGCAGTGGCATAGCTCACTGCAACCTTGGGCTCCTGGGCTCAACAATTCTCCTGCTTAGCCTTCTGGATAGCTGGGACTACAGGTGTGCTCCACCATGCCCTGCTAATTTTTGTTTTAAGAGATGGGGTCTTGTTGTGTTGTCCAAGCTGGTCTCCAACTCCTGGTCTCAAGCAATTCTCCTGCCTTGGCCTCCCAAAGTGCTGGGATTAGAGATGCGAGCCACTATGCCCAGCCCAATTATTTTATTTTAAAAATTGTCTTTGTGTCACATTTCCCCATTAGACTGTGGTGCCACGGGCCGGGCACCAAAGCCCACCCCCCACGCAGTGGGTGTCGGAGTGAGGAGGCATCAGCCAGGCACCTGGATTAGAGCCCAGGCCGTCCCTGAAGACTGCCTCAGAGAAAAAAGAAACATCAGAGCCTCAAGGAATCCTGATGGATTCCTTGAGGAATCCCTGAATGGCTTCGATATTGTCAGGTCCCTGGTATCAGCACGAGGGCTGCATGGCATGGAAGAGTGGTAACACAATAACAACAATGACAACCCGCGTCAAGTGCTGTGCTCCTGATCCTGTTCCAAACTTCATGGTGCATTATCTCAATAACCCTTGCTACAATCTTCTGAGGCAGGTGTCTCACTCTGTCACCCAGGCTGGAGTGCAGTGGCACAGTCATAGCTTACTACAGCCTCGAACTCCTGGACTCAGGTGATCCTCTTACCTCAGCCTCCCAAGCAGCTGAAACTGCAGGCATGAGCCACTGCTGAGGCAGATATTATTCCTATTTTACAGATGAGAAAATTGAGGCTCAGAAGATGAAATCACCTGGCCAAGGTCACACACGTGGAAGGTGGCACGAGCCTTTCTGAGTGCAGGGGCCTTATGCTAGAGAGAGTCGGGCGGTGCTTGTGGGCACTTGAGTGGAGGCAGGATGGACAGCCCCGCCGATCGGCCCGATTGCCTCAGGCCCCAGCAGGCAGGGCTTCTGTTCTCCGGAGGGTTACAGGATATGCAGACAGTTAGGATAAAAAAGAATCAAGCTGGGTGTGGGGGCTGCTATCTTCGGAAGCCATTGCAAAGTGGAATCAAGGTGTTGTTGGGCTGCTGCTTCTTGCTGGCATGATGAACCTCATTTCCTAAATGCCTTTGCCCCTGCCACAGCCTCTAACCAGAGCCTGCAGGCTCCCAGGGATGTGGGAGGAGAGGGCACAAATGCCTGGAAACCAGCAGGTTGTGAGGGCTCATGGTCTGGGTGCCCATAGCAGCAGCGACAGTTTGGCTGGACTACAGCTCTAGGGTGACTGTCTTGGTTTGCCCAGAAATGAGGGATGTGGGACTGTCAAGGCTGAAATGGGGAGTCTGGGGCAAACAGTGGCAGCCAGTCACCCTGCAACAGCTCTGAACCTGCAACGGTTCCTCCTGCTCATTAGATGTTTTGGGACCTGGATGAAGGACACCTGGTGAGACCAGAGGCTGTTGGTCAACCCAGGCCCCTACACACAGGTGGGTCAGCCCGGGCCTCACAGACAGAGTAGGGCCCAGGAGTCAGAGTGACCAGGGCCTCAGCCCACTGCAGCCTTGCGCTGGCTGGGTGGCCTTGGGCCACTTGCTTAAAATCACTGAGCCTCCTTTTCTCTTTCTAAAATGAAGTAACATCCATGTGGCAGAACTGTTGTGAGGATGAAGGTGAGATAACTCAGGAAAAGTGAGGTATCACCATAGGATTAGGGTCAATTGTAAGTAACAAGCCTCCAGAAAAACAGTGGCTTAAACAAGAGGGTTTGCTTCTCACTCGGACAGAAGTCTGGACATAGACGGCCCATGGGGACTCTGCCGCATTAAGTCCTCGGACATTCAGGCTCCTCCATCCCTAGGGTGTGGCCCTTGTCTCCAAAGACTGAGATGGCAGCCAGAGCCCCAGCAGCACATCTGTGTTCTAAGCAGCAGATGGAGGAAGGACCAAAGAAGGGCACTTCCCTCTCCCTAAGGTCACGTCCTAGAAGTTGTATGCAGCAATTCTGCTGACATTCCATTCGTCATAACTTAGTCCGGGGCCATAGAGAGCTGAGCTGCAAGAGAGTCTGTGAAATGTGTTCTTTATTCCGAGGGTCCGTAAGCCCAGGGTAAACTCAGGAGTGCGATCACTGTGGAGAAGGAGGGCGTGGATCCTGGGAACTAGCAGGACACCAGAAGAGCTCGGGAAATGTGGCTCCTTCTCCCTGTGATATTTGCTGACTGTCCCCAGCCTGAGAAAGGGGGTGGCCTAGCCCTGAAGCTGGCACAGGGCGCCCTGTGAGCCTTGATGGCATGCGAGGAGGGGACAATGGGGCTGGGACTGACAGGGAGGTAAGAGGCAGGGGTGTCCCTGGATGGGCCTGGCCAGCTGGTCATGGCACCGCAGGGCTTAGCACATCTTGGCCCCATCTGAAGGACAGTAGTTCTGGGCCCTCAGCCCAGGGGCCTCAGCAATGGGGCTCTGGGGTGCAGGGAGCCCTCAGGAGCCAGGCCAGGAACTGCAGGCGAGAGGGGATCAGTGAGGGAGGAGGTCTGGCTGGCGACAGGCTGGGCACCAAAGCCCACCCCCCGCGCGGTGGGTGTCGGAGCGGGGAGGCACCAGCCAGGCACCTGGATTAGAGCCCAGGCCGTCCCTGAAGACTGCCTCAGAGAAAAAGGAAACATCAGAGCCCAACTTGTCCTGTTTTATTTTAGAAGCAAGTGAACAGATGTTAAAAGTAATCTAGGAAAAGTGGCCTCTGCCAAAAAGCAGGAACCAAAGATAGGAAAACAGACAGGCAGCCCTACCCAGCTCTCGCCAGGGAGATGGGCTTCCTTGTGCTCTAACGGTGTGATGGTGTCGTGTCGTGGTCCTGGCATAAGGGGGCATTGTAAGACCACCCCACAGAGGCGTTGTTAGACATCCCCCTCCACACACACACTTTGTTCCAGTATAGAACAGGGAGCGGGTAGCCTTCCCTGAATATGTACATCTGGTCCTGGAGGGCTGAGACTTCCTAGGCATGTTCCTTCTCCTCAGCCTGGTCAGCAGCTCGGGCGAAAAATCCCAGGGCTGCATGTCTACGCTGCTTGCCTGGCCCCTCACCAGCAGGGAAGAGCTCCACACGCCCTGGGGAAAGGGCTGGGCGGGGCCTCCAGGCGGCCTGGTGCCTAATCGCGTCCACTGACAGTCGTCTGCACATTTCCACGCAGTCACACCGGATGCGCCCAGTCACTCGCTCTCCTGCCCTGCTGGACAGCGACGCCCGCTCTCCCATCTCCCAGACCCCCGCCCCGCCCTACCCCAGCTGATGGCCTTGCTTCCTGACTCACTGAGAAAAGTTAAACAACTGGAAACAGCCTCCGCCACATCCACCGACGCCCCTGCGTCCATGCCCCTTGTCAGCCCGCTCCCCCTCCTCCCTCCCGTGGAGCCACGCTGGCTCCCCCCCCCAGCTGCCCCAGGACTTCACTCCCACAACCTGCTCGCTCTCTCATCTAGATCTTTCTGTCAGCACACACATTCTAGCTTACAAAAACCCTCTGTTTTTCTCTCCAGCCCCTTGCCTTCCTTCCCTTTCCATCAAAACTCCCCAGAAGAGTGGTCCGTTTCTGTCTCCGGCTCCTTCCTCCTGTCTCTCTTACGCCCACCCCAACCATGTTTTGCCTCATCACCCCACAGAAACACTGCTTCCCTAGGTGCCTGAATCCCCCGTGGTGCCAAATCCAGCAGCCGATTCTCCGTCCCCCCCCCACTTGCCAGTCAGTGGCATCTGGCCCGCCTGCCGGCCCTGCTTGGGCACCTTTCCTCACTTGACTTCCAGGACACCACACTGTGGCTTTCCCACCTCTCCGGAGGATCCTTCTCAGTCTTTGTTGCTGTCTCTTCCTCCTCCCCTGACGCAAGAGCCCTGGAGCTCAGTCCTTGGTCCCCTTCTCTTCTCCAGAAACCACCATGGCCTTGACGATCTCATCCAATCATAAGGCTTTAAGTATTGCCCAAAACCCCAAAGTTTCTGGACCTTTCCCAGACCCTAAACTCGTATATCCAGCTGTGTGCCCGATACCTTCACTTGGCTGTCTGAGACACGCCTGCAGGTGAACAAGTCCAGACCTGAACTCTGACCTGCCCCCCCCCATGTCCTCCCACGTCAGGTAATGGCGATGCCATCCTTCTAGGTGATCGGCCAAAACCTCGGGGTCATCCTTGGCTCTTGTCTTGCTCTCACAACCCACATTTAATTCATCAGAGAATCTATGGCTCTCCCTCCAGAAGACACCCGAGAATCCGACCACCTGTGCAGAGCTCCTGCTGCCACGCTGCTCTGAGCTCCGTCACCTCTCCTGGGAGTGCTGCACTACCATTCCCACCTCTGCCTTATCCCCTCGGTCTATGCGACTTGTAAGTCAAACGATGTTTAGAACTTTGCGATGCCTTCCCATTTCCACTGGAGTAAAAGCCAGATTCCCAGCATGGGCTCGACGCCCTCTGCGATCTGATCTGTGGCCTCGCGGACGTGCCTGTTCCCACCCCGACAACCACCGGCCACTTCAGGGCCTTTGCACCTGTCATCTGCGTCAGGATTTGACTCAAATGTCACCTTCCCTGACTCCTCTATTCAGACGGCAAGTGCCCTCACTCGCCTCCCGGTCTCCTCTGCACACTGCCCTGTCTTCTGTCCACAGCGCGTACCCCACCTGATGTGCCTCTCACTGTGTCTGTTTTGCTGGTTGTCTGCCTCCTTCTGCTGGAAAGTATTCATCAATTTCATAAAGGCGGAGGGTTCCGCTGCTGCATCCCCGGCAATGCTGGCACAAGGTAGTCACTCAGAATAAATCCATTTGAAGGATGAAGAAAGGACGGAAGCAGTGGAAGACGTAAACGGATTGCTCTCCCTGCCCAGGGCAGTGGAAAAGGGAGGCAGCAAGGACCGCGGTGTGTACCACAAGGTACCAGGCCGGTGCGGGGGACGTGGCCTGGAGAGAGCAGACACACAGCTGACATTCACAGCACCCGCTGGCAGATGAGGGGATCGAGGGCAGCACAGGGGCCTGGGGGATCCCGACGACAGCCAAAGACTCACAGAGGTCTTCTGGGAGAGGTGACACTGAGCCCTGTCCCAGAGTCCTACCTTGCTACTCCCCCACCATCCTCTGGTCCCGCTGGGACGCTGAGTCGCAGTGAGAGGAAGAACAGAGCCGGGAGTCAGAACAACCTGGGTTTGCATATCGGTTCACCAGCTGGGTGACTTGGGGCAAATCACTTCCTCCTGAAGGACCACGGTTTTTTCATATGTAAAATGTGCCAGCTGCTGGCCTAGAGCATCTCTTAAATTCCTTCCGACTTTAGACATCAGTCAGACCACGGAGGTTTGCACTCACATCTTCCTTTGCTAACGAACAGGAACGTCATCAGCAACAGCCGCCAGGTGCGAGACCTGCTGCAGCGTTCTTGACAAGGCCGGTTCTCCCTTGGCGGCCTCCCCAGTGACTCGCCACGTGGGAGAAGGAGGACCTGGCCACTTCTGCCCAACAAGCGTCTCCCCTAGCAGGCGGCCTGTGCTCTGGGCCTCCCCATGGGCTGGCTGAGATTCTCAGAGCTGCGCGGCAGTCCGAGCTCTTCCTCCTGAATTCTGCTGTCCCTCTTTCCTTGCACAAATGGCAGGCCCTCCTCACAGCCGGAGGGAGGCCTCCCAGAGGAGGAGACCCTGGAGTCTTCCAGACAGGGCTCCCTGTAGAGGGTCTGGCCTGTGGGGCTGGGGCCCAGCAGTGGAGCCACTGAGGAGTTCAGTCAAGGAACGGTGTAGTCAGGTCCGAGTTAGGAGGGTGGGAGGTGGCAGGAGGAGGCAGGGCGCAGTGAGGAGGCTGAGATGACAGGCCCCAGCCTGGAGAGGTGACTGTGGGAGCTACAGGTTGGGAAGTGGATGGAAGAATGTTCAGATGTTCAGGAGGCAGCAACTCCAGAGTTGCAAGCATGGGGACTCCGCATTCCGGTAGCCCTAGAATTCCTTTCTCTGAGTCTCTGTGACTGAGGCTCTGGCCTAGGTGACAGACAGATGTTGGAGTGTGTTGCAGAGATGGAGAACAGAGGAGGACTAGCGGCTTTGGGGGGAAGCAGTGAGTTCCGTTTCGACCACATAAGTTTGAGAGGCCTGTGGACTGCCCAGGAGAAAGCTGGAACTGTGGGTCTGGACCGAGGAGGGAGGTCTGGGCTAGAGAAAGAGTGGTTAAAGCCACCACGGTGGAGGGCAGCACCCAGGAGACCTAATGACCTTTCACAATTTTTGATGTTTGCAGTTGAAGACACCATGCCTGAGCGTGGTGGGCTCTATCATTTGCTCTCAGTTCTTCCTTCCACCATCGTCACGGTCCACTGAGGGAAGAGTGGACCTTCCTTGCCCTGTAGAGACTGGAAATGGTTTTGTGACTTGCTTTGGCCAATGAAATGTGGGCAAAAGAGACAGTATGCCAGTTCTGAGCCCAGGCCATACAGGCATCAGGTGTCCCTGCTTCCATCTCTTGACTTTCTGCCATCACCATGGGAAAGCATGCTCTAGGGAGCCACTGACTCCAGAGTGAGACACGTGAAACAGACCAGAGCCTTCCCTGCCACTCCAGCCCACCTACATACCTGTGACAAGAAAAAAAATGTACTGTTTATAAGCCACCAAGATTTTTTTTTTTTTTTTTTGAGACAGAGTCTCGCTCTGTCAACCTGGCTAGAGTGCCATGGTGTGAGCCTAGCTCACAGCAACCTAAAAATCCTGGGCTCAAGCGATCCGACTGCATCAGCCTCCCCAGTAGCTGGGATTATAGGCACCCACTACCACACCTTGCTAATTTTTCTTTTTTTAGTAGTGACAGGGTCTCACTCATGCTCAGGCTGGTCTTGAACTCCTGACCTCAAGTGATCCTCCTGCCTTGGCCTCCCAGAGTGCTAGGATTACAGTGTGAGCCACCATGCCTGGCCCACCAAAATTTTTTGAGTTGTTTATTATGCAGCATTATTTTAGCAATAGCTGACCAACACACCAAGGTAGGAGAAGTGATCACAAAAGATCACTTTAAAAGTCATAAATGAGTGAATTTTATCATTCATTGGAAAGCAAAGGACATAATATTGAGTAAAACAAGGGAAGTCCACAACATTACGAATAAACCTTGTTATGACCACACAAAAGACATGTTTGTGCATTGATCAGAGCGGAGGACACTGGCTAGATTGTCTGCCAACCACCCTTTTCCAGCAATTGCCTCTGCCCCTTCTTCCATGTGTTTGCAAATGCAGATCCAACCAAGTCCTTCACTCTCATCCCCATGATGAGAGATGAGGACCAGAGCCGACCTGGGCCAACCAATTTCTTCCCAGGAATTTGGAGCTAGGACAGAGACGGAAACCTCAGTTTCTCTTGGGTGAGTTGGCCATAATGATATGAATCCTGGGCCTGTTTGCTGGCCCTGTTTCGTTCTCATTCTCAGGTCTGGCTGCACCCCTTCGCTTGGAGCTTGGGAGACTCCCCCATTGAATTCCTCTTATACTGAAGCTAGTTCAGCCAGGTTTCTGTTTCAAACCAAAGAGAGCTACCTAAACAAGGAGGATCAGAAGAAACACCTCTATTGGGTCCAGGGTATTATCCAGACAGGTTTCCCTCGGGGAGCTTTATTTGGTGGGTTTAAAGTAAGCAGGCAGGAGTCCCAGGAGGTCATGCTGTGACTGAGAGGTGGTCATTTCAAGTTCGTGGGCAGATGTCTGAATGGTCCATTTAAAGGAAGCAGCGGAAAAGCCAGAAGCGCAGCCCGCTAGGTGGGAGAGACAGCTCCAAGTTCTACCTTTGGCCACCAGCTGGAGCCATTGGGTATAGTATTGGACACTGTCTCAGGGCTCAAGGGTGACTGAGCCCTGCTTCTGGGATAAGAAAGTTAAACTTACATTTAAAAATGGATGCTGGGGCAACAATATTATAAAATCACAAACACTTAAATACAGGCTGTTATGAGCTTTAAGAGTAAAATGCCTGGCAACAACTAAAAAAAAAAAAAAACAACTCGATTCAGAAAAGGACTTGAACAGGCATTTCTCCAAAGAAGATCTAGAGATGGCCATATAAGCACATGAAAAGATGCCCAACATCACTAGTCATTAGGGAAATGCAAATCAAAATCATAGTGAAATACCACTTCACACCCATTAGGATGGCTACTATAAACAAAATCAAACAGAAAAATACGCGTTGGCAAGGACGTCAATGGGAACCCTTGTGCACTGCAGGTGGGAATGTAAAATGGTGTAGCTGCTGTGGAAACAGTACAGAAGATCCTCAAAAAATTAAAAACAGAACTACTCATAGGATAGAGCAACTCCACTTCTGGGTATACACCCAAAAGAATGGAAAGAAGAGTCCCACACAGACATTTGTCCGCCTGTGCTCACAGCAGCACTGCTCACAAGAGCCAAAGGTGGAAGCGACCTGAGTGTCCACCAACAGACAGACGGATACATGAAATACAACATATCCATACAATGGAATATTATCCAGCCTTAAAAAGGAAGGGAATTCTGACTCATGCAACGACATGGACGAACCTTGAGGACATTACACTAAGTGAAATAAGCCAGTCAAAAAAGCCAAATACCGGCCAGGCGCAGTGGCTCATGCCTCTAATCCTAGCTCTCTGGGAGGCCGAGGCGGGCGGATCGTTTGAGCTCAGGAGTTCGAAACCAGCCTGAGCAAGAGCGAGACCCCGTCTCTACTAAAAATA
>CAUYSK010054233.1:0-143700 GCA_963575035.1 Avahi laniger
ATGGGGTTGTTTGTTTTTTTCTTGCTGATTTGTTTGAGTTCTTTGTAGATTCTTGTTATTAGCCCCGTATCAGATGTAAAGCTTGCGAATATTTTCTCTCATTCTGTACAAGATTGTCTAGTTGCTCTGTCAATTATTTCCTTAGCTGTGCAGAAGCTTTTAACTTTAATCAGGTCCCATTTATTTGATAATGATTGCCTGGGCTTCCAATCATGGAGTGAATGAAGGCTTCCTTTGGTAGCTAAGGCACAGCTCAGAGCTAAGTGCGGGGTTCCAGGGTACCAAGTCCTCTCCTCGATAGTTTTCATTCTGAGTGTCACCAATGCATTTGTAACAGGGAATCTCTCTTTCCTACTTTTATCACCACCAGGAAATATGCTCATTAAGGTGCTATCCATTTGATTAGCCTGGCACTCACTGTGCTAGTTAAAAGGCTATTCAGAAACACCATGTATTGGGGTAGTGCCAAGATGCCACTGAAACATTGGATTGTTGTTCCCCAGCTCCTCTATGCTTCTCTATAGCTTTCGTAATAAAGTCCCTGATCCTTGAGACAGCTGACATTTCAGAGTGGGTCAAGGGTGCTTAGCTTGAAAACAAAAACAAAATATGTCTGATATCATGTGTATACCGTCATTAAGTGTGGGAAGCAGGACAGAGGAGTTCAGAGGCATGGGCTGAGGTCTACTTTTCCCCGAGCTCAGATATTGTCAACATTAGGTTTTGTCCCAGGGCTGCTGCTTCATCCACCACATTCCTTTTTCCTAAGAAGGTAATTTTGTAGGATCAAAATCTATCACTGTTTTTGTCCAACAGTGTGTACTCTTCACAGTGCCCCTTGTCCTCATAAGCACCTAGGGGGACTGTTGGCCTTAGGGTCAAGTGGCTTCACTAGCCTAACCAGCTCCCGGAGCCTGAGAGACATGGAAGAGCTGGTTTGGGTGGAACAAAAACACCTAAAAATGAGAAGTAATTTTATTCTCCTTTTCCTTTTCCCCCAGTCCTGCCATCCCTAGTGTGGCTTGGATTTTGCATGAGAGAAAACAGAATGAACAATAACTTGAATTTCTTTCTTTTCCACCCTAGTATTACTAGAACTTTTGCATCGGGGAAAACAGAAAAGGTGATCTTTCAAGCGTTAAAGGAGTTGGGTCTTCCCAGTGGAAAGGTATTCATTAACTTGATAATGTGATTCTAAAACCATCTTATTTATTTATGTTCTCATATGTAATAAGCTGGATGATTTATATGAAACTGATCTCACGTAGATTCAGAATTAGATTTTATGACATACAGTATAGTTCATTTTCTCTCTGTCCTCCCTCCTTCCTTCCCGCCTTACCTTCCTTCCTTTCTTCCTCTTGTTTTCTGGGCATTTTAGCCTAAATGTTTTAAAATTCAAATAGTTTCCTTCAAAATGGTTTTGTCAGTTTTATTAAGAGAAGGAAACGAAAGGCAGACTGCTCTTTTACACTGCTCTCTTACTTGAGAGAAGCTCATCCGCGCCGCCTCACCCAGGCACCGAGTCAGCATGAATAATTAACAAATAAATTCAGTTCTCCACGACGGCTGTGCGATAGTTTATGGAGCATTTCTCTCCACACAAGCTATTTGTGTTCATGGCCCTTCAGATTTCAAATAATTGAAATTAATTTATTGACTGCAAGAAAGATTTAAGCCTGTTACTGCTTTAGCAAGTCCCATTTGAAATATAAATTTCAGTAGGAAAGGAAAACCTGCTCTGGCTATCCTAAGCCCCTTTATGTGGTCTTGCAAAAATGCACAGAATAAGTATAATTAAACATTGGACTTGATTTATTCAGCATCCTGCAGGCAGGTAACTTTTCTCTCTCAAGGAGAAATGAAGGGAATGTTTCTCTGTATGTGTTCTTTGGGGTGTTTCTCAGAGCAAGCCCAGCTGTAGCCAGATGTTTGCACACACAAGTTCTGGCTTCTGTGAGCAAGAATCTGAGATGGAGGCCCTGGGATTCCAGGCGGTCGTGCCTGAGCTTCTCACCCTCCAAAGAGAAAAAAAGGTTCTACAATTCATGACACACATTTTATTGTTCACAGAATGATGAAATTGAGCCTGCAGCATTTACTTATGAAAAGTTCTATGAACTGACACAGAAGATTTGTCCTCGGACAGATATAGAAGATTTGTTTAAAAAAATGTAAGTTCTTTTTATGAGAAAGCATCCTATAAATTCTGCCATTGTCCTTTTAGATTTTTAAACCATTTTTTTATATTTTAATATAGCATGTTGGTAGTGTCTAGGAATATCTAGTCAGGGTTACATTTTCACCCCTTAGTTCATCAGTGTAAAAGTTCACGCTGAGTTTTTGAGAAACTTTTACATAAATTAATTGCAGCACCTGGAACTTTTTTCCCCCCTTGCATTGGCTTTACTAACTACCTACAATTTTAACCTGCTCCTTTAGGTATTAACCCATTATGTGAACTAACTAGATCCAATTTGGAATGTTAGTATGTTGTTGGAAAAGTCCATTCATTCCAATTATTTCAAATGGATGACTTACATGTTGTTTTTGAAATAATGTCTTTCGATAATGCTAAAGAACTGCAGACATTTTCTGTGACCTAGTGGGAGTGTTCTCTTTCCTTTGTTGCTGTTGTTGTTGGTTTTTTTCCCGCCCCCCCCTCCCCATTATGAACAGTCTCTGGCCATTTTAAGAATTCACCACTACTTCAGGGTTAGAAAATAAGTTTAGAATTATCATCAACAAATGTCAACATGTAAATCGTACCTACTATAGCGTCATATACAAAAACTTACTTTTTCTAATAAATTTCTTTTCAGCAATGGAGACAAAACTGATTATTTAACGGTAGACCAATTAGTGAGCTTTCTAAATGAAGTAAGCTTTTTCATACATTAACTCCATAAAGTCTGTGTGCAGTGGCCTGCTTCCTCCGGTGTCCTCATTGCATGCCCGCATCATACGCCCTTATTTGCTTTGCTTCTGACCTGCTGATCTTTCCATTATGGCTTTACCAGGTGCAAAAATCAGCTGCTGCCCTGTGTGTTCATGTGCTTCCTACACGTTGGCTTTGCACACCGCTTTTTGTTGGTTTCTGGCTGTGATATGTAGCTCCGGTTCTGTGTGTATGTGTGAATGTTATAATATATTCACTTAATTAAATGTGTCTATGTTTTTGCAAGATGATATTTAAGGTACTTTTTTTTTTTCTATTGATCTCTTTAAATAGAAAGAGAATGGATTGAGTTGATCACACTGTAGTTGGATTCTCCATTGCTAACTTTATCTCATACCTTTGCATGGACTGGAAATCTTTTATTTTTGTCTTTTAATGAATTGCATGTAAGAAAAATATGTAGGTTCAAATAGAATATTTTGACAATAAGCAAAACGCTTGAGTTCCTGGGTGAAAATATAGTATTGGGCTAAATTGGATTGCAGGTTAAATTTTTACTTTTTATTTTTATAACAAGCTTGGAGCTAATTTTAGAATACGATTCACTTAACAACCAAAATTGGTTGAGAGAATTTGCTTAAGCACAAGAGAAAAATATTTTAGAACAAGTAAAGGTTGTAACATTTATTACAACTAAAATGAGCTTCTTTTTCCTTTACACATACCGAAAAAGTGTTTTCTCTTTAGTGTGAAACCCATCGAGACTCTTATTAATCCAAAAAGGAAAATTCACTTTTTTTCTAACACGATAGTAAGAGTTTAAGTGAGGAATGAATAATATATTTTTGTTTCAAAATAATTTAAGTTAATCACTATACCATATAAAGAGAAAACATTAGAAAAGACAGCATCATGCCAGGCAAGTGGCATTGCCTTGAGAAAAGACAAGAAGGCAGCCTGTCATTTGCCACTTGTAGAAACAAATCACATCTTTGCCAAAGGTCTTCTCTTTCCTTTCCTTGTGAGGACTCGGTGGCTTCCGATTTATAAAGGTTGCCCTTTAGAAACGCTGTTAACTGAAGTCTGACTGCACTGATAAGGAAGAGAAGGTGCCTCATAGATCCAACAAATGCCTCTACTTTTAAACAATCCCTTCAGTACAACGCAGTATTTATTTCACTTGAAAACATTTCGAGTTTTTCCACTCCACTGGTTTTTAGTCATGCAAATACCATGTTCATAATCTTTACCCAGATATTATCCACATTCTTATACCACAGTTGCTCAGAAGTTAAATTGCCTTGCTATGTTTCTATAACGCCTCCCCCTCTTCTGCCTTCTGTGGTTTTTTTGTTTGTTTGTTTTGTTTTATTTCCCTCAGCTTCTCGTGCACTTTGGGTCATTGATCATCTTAAGTTTGGTGAGATGGGCAGGAATCCTGCTCTCTGCTAAGGAGGGAAGACGGTTTAGTGGAAAGGAGAAAATCTACCACATCATCAACTTGCCACTTCCTAAAATAAGGCCTCTTGTGCACTTTGGGATGAAGTCAGCACCAGCCTCTCTTAAACGTTACAGAGACCTTCATGCTGCATTTCACTGTTCAAACGAAGCAACGATTCTGGCGTCTTGAGGATAGGTGCAGCATTCACAGGCTCTTATCTAACGCATTTCCTTTTATGGATTGTTTTTATTGGCCTATCCAGTAATCACTGTGGTAATTCTTATAAGACATGACATTTAATTTAGAAAAAAAATGATCACCCATATTTTCTTGCTCTGCCATCCAAATTCTTTCTTAAAAGATGTATTATTTGGCAAGCTTTTATCCATCACTATTACTGTGGACAATAATATTCATTTGTTTTTTATGTTTCCTTCTATTTGGCTTCTCATTAACAGTAAGAAAGTACCGATGGAATCAGTGTGGTTCTGGATTTCTTTAGGTCACAGAGATTATCAGACAGTGTAGGGAAGGGTATACCCTTTATTTTTAATCAAAGTGTCTGCCCTGAATTTCTTCCTTTTCTATCCTAGTGAACTCAACTGAAAGGACTAGAACAAAATTTGAATGTCTCCTTGAAGAAGCTTTGCCAAACCTAGAGAACATCCCGCCAGCCCCTTGCACCCCTTTTTTTGAGTTGTACTCTTGCCCTTTTTATCTCTCCAAAAACAAAAACATCCCTTAGGCAGAGCAACTTTAAAACTCATAACAAAAGGAGACAGAGAACTCACTCAAGAAAGGAACAGACATTGGAATGTAAGGGTCTATGACTCCAAAAGATTAGACCTAAACTTTTTCAGAACATCTTAGCCACGTAGTCTCAACAAACCAGTAGTCAGCATTGCACTGGGAACCCTGGATCCTGCAATAAGACAAGGAAAAATAAACAAGCCCTGCGAACGCCGGAAGGACAAAGCCCTAGTCTCATTTGCAGATGTTGATTGTCTACCCTGATATTAAAAATGATCATCTAAAAACTCTTTGAATTAATAAAGAAAGGTTAGCAAGGTAACCAAAGAAACAATCAGCAAAACAAAAATCAATGGACACATACATACCAGCATTTACCAATTAGAATAGATAACAAGAAAAAAATAAATCCCATTTATATTACTGAAAGTCACGCTGGCTCAGTTTGTACCTTTACTCCTTCTATGAAATTTTTTGTTCTGTTTACTAATGTGTATCTTCAAGGGGCTGAAAGGAAAGCAGAGGCTATTGTCTATTTACCCCTTGGCCACCGTGCAGGGGTTGGTACTACCTTCTCCCTACCTATACCATCCACATGGACTAGCTTTTCAGTAGTAGCTTTTTAGACCTGCCTCATCTGCTTCTCAGTATCTTCTTGTTCCCTGCCCCCAAAGTGTGATCCATGGACAAGCAGCATGGGCATCCCTTGGGAGCCTGTTGAAATGCAGAATCCTGGGTCCCACCACATCTGCTGAATCAGAATCTGCATTTAACAAGATCTCCAGGTGATTGTTTGCACATTCAAGTTTGCAAAGCCTCGTCCTAGAGGATTACTGGATTCCTCCTTGAAATGTTGAGTGTGAGTGGGAAGGATATGGGAGCAGCATATGCATTCTTTATTCTCCATAAAGAATTTAGTCATGGAAATCCACCACTCAGATCTAAAATTTTGCCACAGCTATAGCATCTCTTGGTCCCATCCAATGGACTGAGCAAAACTTTCTTTGCCTATATTATGAAAATTGCAAACTAGAATCTAGGAGGGATAATACAAGCGCTCAAAGCGAGCTGCCACAGGATTAGACACTACTTCCAACTCAGTTGCTTGGATGTGGCAGGACTAATTAAAGTCTCTGGGCTTCAATCAATTTCACTTCCCTTTCCCTATTCCTGAGGAGAAGCTAAGTTGATTATAGTTTTACCTTCTTTCCCTCTTTGACTTATAACAAAGGTGCTAAAAACTGAGGACCTGCAGAATTGGGAGATGCATGGAGGGCAGGAGAGAGCGAGCAAAATGAGGAAGAGAGGAGAAGAGTCTTAGGTGGCCACAGTAATTAATAATTAGCTTTATTTTCTTGCTGCTGGTAATCTTCCCCCTGCCTCACACATATCATATGATCACATTAGGGCTACACCTGACTTTTTCATTTTTTATTTTTGCAGTTGAAAGAATATAAAAAGGGGCCCTCCATCTCTTTCCAAGATCTTATTCTTTAGTGCACAAGCAAAGAGAGAAAAGGAGGTACCTAATCTTATCAGTAATCTTACCCTTGCCAATTATTTCTTTTTCCTTTTTTATATCTTTTTTTGAATATTATTTATATTATTTTTAATAACATCCCATTTCTCCCACTACTTGGTTTTAAGCCAGTCGATGCATCCTCTCAGTATGAACAAGGATGTAATAATGGACTCCTGTCCATCACATCCTTATTTACTTGGACATAGTTCTATGAGCTGTTTCTGGAAGCTACCTAGAATCTCATTTTACAAAGCACTGGATGCTGTGAGGTGAATATCCTGGTACACTGTTTCCCCAAATCCAGATTGAAAACTGATGGTCCCTCAGAGCTGTGAAGCCTTTGCCTCACTGTGCTTGTGTCTGTGCAGAACATCTCTGCAACCTTCTCACTCTGAGATTACCTGGAAATGATCTTTCTCCTCATTGTTTTTTCATGTATAGTTTTGTGACTCTAATGCAAATCTTACCATTTTTTCCCTTGTCTTTCAATTTTCCAGACTGTGCTGTGCTACGTTTTTGAAACATGAGAATTTTAGGGACAGCAAAAGATTATGTTATCTGGTAGAGCAGATACAAAGACAAATGCAGTTTCACATTGTGCTTAATGCTTATTTGCTGCAAATGTAATTTTCAGAATAGGAATTTATGATACATCCATCTTAGAACACAGTTTTTCTGGCTATTGCTTCTAATTAGAGGACATCTTAAACATTGAGCATTCTTCTATCCTTGTAGGAGTTAGGTACATTTTTTTAACCTATATGCAAATATGTTAAAATGCATACCTTTACATGTTAGAGCAGTGATTTCTTTTTTTATTTTTTTTAAGACATCGTCTTGCTCTGTTGCCTGGGCTAGTGCAGTGACGATGTCGTCATATCTCACTGCAACCTCAACCTAGGCTCAAGCGATGATCCTCCTGCCTCAGCCTCCTGAGTAGCTAGGAATACAGGCATGTACCACCACACCTGGCTAATTGTTTTATTTTTGTAGAGACAGGGTCTTGCTATGTTGCTCAGGCTGGTCTTGAACTGCTGGTTTCAAGCAATCCTCCTGCCTTGGCCTCCCAAAGAGCTAGGACTATAGGCGTAAGCCACCGTGCCCAGCCTAGAGCAGTGATTTCTTAAACTTGAGCACGTTGAATTACCTGGAAAGCTTATGAAAACATAGATCCATGGGTTTCACCCCAGAGATCAGATTCAGTAGATCTGGGCCCTGAGAATCTACATTTCTAACAAGCTCCCTGTTGGTGATGCTGGTGCTGCCATCCACAGACCACACACTGCAAGTAGCACCGTGTTAGAATACGCACACAGATGTATATAAAGATGCACACCAAAATGTCTGAATTTCCTCTCCTTTCCCTAACTTTATCTCTCCTCTCCCCTATAGCCAAATCCCTTCTTTCTTTCTCCTTTTAATTCATATGGATTTGCCTCATTATCCATCAATTCAGAATACTCAACAATGAATGTATCATTAAATCAAAAGATTTAAGGAAGAGACATACATTTAAGGAAGAGTGGCCAACGTTGAATATAATACTGCTGGGGTCTAAAAAGGACCTTTTTCACCCCATATTCATCTTTTTCCACATAGTATTATTTATGGAGATGTGAGAAGGGATGTACCAAGCAAGAGGGTTTGGTTTTTTTTTTAATTTGTTTGTTTTTAAAACAATGCATTCTCACCAGAGGGATGGAGCTCGTCATTTTTTGAATCGCGGGCTCTGTTGCATGATGGCATCGATTTCCTAAACAAGGTGTAGCATGCCTTCACTTGCCTGGCATTCCATGGTCCGCCTCACAATTTCTCTTTCTCTGCATATCACATAACTTTTGTTCTTGATGGTCTCAAGACCTGTTATTAATATAACAGTTTCTGTTCTAGCACATGCATGGATGTGAGCTTTTGTGAGCCATAATTTCTTAGATTACAACAAAAGCATGCTTCATTGGGATAAATTGGCAAAAAGATATTGATTCCCTATGAGTTAATGCTTTTAACTCAGTGGGGGAGAAAGGACAACCAGAAAAGGCTGGGCCACCTCAGCTTTAGGAAATTACATCAAGTGTTCCGTTGGCCAAAGGCATTCATTCGTGATGTAGCTCACTTTTCAAACGATCATTCCAAAACAAATGGGGAAAGAAAATCCATATGAACTTTTAACAATTATTTCTTAAATGCCTTTCCAATAATGTTTTTCAAAGTCTGTGCATATATTTGGGTAAAGAGTTATTGCCGAGGTCCTATTTATTGACCAGATTTTGCTCACATCTGCTTATCTGTTGTTATTCCATTGAAGTTTGCTTTATTTGTTTGTTTGTTTGTTTATTTATTTATTTATTTGAGGGATGACCAGGGACCCAGGGCAGTCCTCTAATCCATAGCAAACAATAGGGAAGTTTAATGGACCCACTGCCTCCAGATACACGGAGACACATGCATGCGTGCGCGCACACACACACACACACACACACACGTACACACACACGTGATTGTAGCTAAGTCAGTTAGCAAATCGGACTTCTCATCATTGCTGTAAAATCCGGATGACATCACTGTAGGAACAGCATTGTTCCTGGTGCCTCATGTCATACCAGGAGCACCTTATGTGTCAGTTTGAAAAGGATGATGTCACCAACCTCCTAAATACCTTAATCATTCATATACTCTCTGCCCAGAGAATTTTATATTGTTTATAGCTCATAGATATCCTTGTGCCGATTAATTTTAATCATTAAAATTGATTAATTTTGAAAATATTCACTCAAGAAAATGAAGTTTGCTGAGTGCCCAAGAAATCTTTTATTGATGTAGAAAGATATAATGAAAATTGAATGATGTTTGCCTATCTAACATTAGGGTTTTTTGTTATAGTTTTTGAGCTTTTGGGGGGCACTTAAACTAGCATATTATCTATTTATCTCTTTGAACTATTTTTGCAGGGGGGGGGTTGGTTTTTGTTTTTCTTAAAAATATTTTGACCTCACTTTTTGTAGACATTATGCCAAATGTCTTACCTGCGGTGTGGGAACTAGAAGACAATACAGTTGACATGCACACTGTTATGTGTCTTTTAACTTTTGAAGGGCAAAAGAAAATGTATTTTCTCTCTCTAGTTCAGTGAGAGGAACCAACAAAGTACTCTCATATTGGGACTTTTTGAATTACATTTTAGGGAGAAAGACAGAAAGGCAGTGAAATTCTATCTTTGTAATTATAAACATAGTCTAGATATATTTTGTTGGAAACATTATAAAATTAGTAATATATAATGCCTCAAGGGCAAGAAATGTCAACCTAAATGGAGTTATTTTCTTATCATAGCATCAACGAGATCCTCGACTGAATGAAATTTTATTCCCATTCTATGATGCTAAAAGGTCAATGCAAATCGTTGAAATGTATGAACCTGATGAAGATTTGAAGAAAAAAGGTAATCAAAACAGAAAAACATTTTTTTTCCCTTCAAACAAGAAAATATGCAACTTTTAAAGCCCTTGGATTTTTAGGTAAAGGTATCTTTGAATGCTTTCGAGTTCCCTAGAGCCAAGGATGTATGACTGATTTTTTTTCCCCGTTCTTGAGTTAGTATAAATTTCATCTCACGTCAAAATTAGTCCATGCTGCCTCAAGTATACTGTTAATTTATTGTGCTATTAAATGTATTATGGTGATATTTTGCCCATGTACTTTCATGTCATATTGCATAAAATATAAAAAATGCCAAATATGGTCTCTATTTGCAATCTTTGAAAAGAATTTCTGTTATAAAAATAATTTACACCTTCTTTTTCTCCCTTTTGTTTTGCCAAGCCAAATAAACTTATTGCCTCATTTGATGTGCCCTCTCACCCCTCATTTGACCTCTGGTATGAACGATAAATACAATTGATATGAAATTATATAGTCAGGAATCACTTTAGCAAATTGCTGATGTTTCTGGACCTTTGTCCCTTTTAAAGAAACTTTGGGAGACAATGTTATTCCTTCCAATATCTGTCAAAGGAAAGGCAAGGGGAGGAATTCTAAGGTCGGTTCCATAGCAGTGGGAAACACCTGCAGAGGATGGGAGGAATGATGCTAACATAACTGTAACTGAGCTAGAGCCTCCGGCCTTATGTCTCAGTGGAGAAGGAAAGAAGATCCAAGTTCAAGTTCAGTCGGTCCCGTGTGTCAGTGAATCTCATGGCCTCAGTTTCCTCCTTTTTAGAATAGATTCTCTTTTCTTTGTATCTAATGCCTGCGAATGTGGCTAAAGGGTTTATACCTTCTCTGGACCAATGTAGAACCTATTGTAGGTATGCCTGGCTCGCCATACCCCCTGACTTCACCCCTGATATTTTTCCAAAACCAACAGAGTTTTCCCGTTGGTCATAGTTGTACAGTTACACTTTCTGCTGTGGCTGAAGATACCTGTTTTCAGTGAGACTGCTTCATTATCGTAATTTACTCCACATTACATGTGACTAAAGCATAGGGAAGAGCATCTTGGTAGAAAAGTTAGCACTTTGCAGTAGCAGGAAGTGATATGATTATTGTTGCTACCCTGTCACTGTGTGACTTCGAGCTAGGAACTAGCCCCTGGGCCTCAGTTTCCCTGCTTGTTGTAAGAAGGTGGGGTCCATGCAGTCCTTCAGGTAATATGTCCCTTTCTCTCCTTTACTTCTCACAGTTTGTAGAAGGCTGACTAGGTGCTAAGCACTGTGCTAGATGCTAGGAATTCAAAACTGAGTAAGAAATGCCCCCTACCTTGAAGGCAGCTGTGGTCTGTTCAAGGAGAAAAGCAAGTGACTCAGCTATTCCTTGGCAGTGTGATAAATGTTATGGTAGAGATGTGTCCTTAGTTATTCCTAAATTCCTTCCAAGTCCTAAAAGTCTATGAATTTACTACTGACACATCTAAAAGGCTTTACCATTTCACAAATGACAGAAATTTTAAAGTCTGTCATTATCGAGCGTAGGTGAGAATGCGGTGCAAAAGACATTCCTAAAAACTTCTGGTGGGACCATAAATTGTTTCTGCCACCTTGGTGAATGTTTTGGCAATCGCTCGTGAAGTGGAAAATAAGCCTCTCTTACAGCCCAGTGCTTCAACTGCTAGGTATGTACCCCAGAGAATCTCTTGTACATTTCCCTAACTCCGAATGTCGGAGTGGCACAGAACTCGGTCCTCAGACCTCTGCCCCGTCTGTACTCTCTCATTAGGTAGCTCATGCAGACCAGTGGCTTTAAGTTCTTTCTAGATGCGTAAATTAATCTCTCCAGTCTGAACCTCCGACTTAAACTGCAGAGCCGTAGTAGAACTCTCCATTTGGATGTGGATGAACATTTCCAGTGTATATGTACAACATGTTTGGGGTCTCCCCACATCCACGCTGTTCCTTCCCCAGCCTATAAAATGGCATCATTTTTCACCCAGCTTTTCAAATCAAAACCCTTGGAATCATATTGGACTTGTTTCATTCTTTCACATCACATCTGATTCACTAGCAGAATCTGTAAGATCCAGTCTCAAAATAAATCCTGAATAAATCACTTCTCACCATTTCCACCCCTACCAGATTATCCTACATCATCCCTCCCTGGGCAATGCCAGTTGACTTCTAACTAGTCCTACCCTCTTTACTCAATGCCCTACGATTTATGCTCCACACAGCAGCCAGAGTAAATCTTTTCAAAACAAATCTAATCATGGGAGTCCTCTTTTCAAAACCCTCTGAAGCCTTCCCAACACACTTAGAATAAAATCCAAAGTACTTAGGACTAAAGCCCAATTGACGTAGCCTTTGGCTCCATCTCCAAACTCTTTTCCAGCTACTTGTTTCCTTGGTCACTTGCTCCATCTTGCTGTCATTGGATGAACTTGGCGCACACACTTTCTCATCAAGGTCTCTGCACCTGCTCATCCCTCCACCTGGAGTGGAGTTTCCCAGGTGTGCATGTGGCTGGTGTGTGATTTGCTCCTCATACATGTGTGTGACCTCCTGAAAAGGGCTTTCAGCGTCCACACGTCTAACACACTGTCCTGTTAGTCTCCGTCACCTTCCTTCTTGCTTTCTTTGTCCTTGAAGCACTTTCATGACATTGTACTTACATTTATTTGTTCATTTATTTGTTTCTCTCACCTATAATATATGAGTTTTCATGAAGGGAGGGCTTGTTTCTTCTGTCACTGCATCTATCCTGATGCCTCAAAAAGTACTTGATCTTAGAATGAATCAATGTGCCCAAGGAGAGAGGCAGACAAATTTCTACTTTTAGTACTTTTGGTTATAATTAGAAATGACTTACATATCCACCGATGGAATAATGGGTAATAAATTATGGTATATTCCTATATGGACTTCTACACCTTCAGTGAAAAACAAATGAACAATAGCTACATATATGTCAACTGGATAAGTCCCAGGAAAATATACAGTAAAAAGTAGCAAATTGCAAATATACACAGTAGGCCAACTTTGATGTAAATTCAAAAATATTCCAATCTACCTATCATTTGAATAAATGTACATGGAATAAAGTTTCAAAACCATTTTGGTGTTAAACACCAAAACTAGGGTAGTGGTTATCTGTATGGCAGTAGAAAGATGATGGAATGGAGTGGAATTGAGGTAGGGTATGCAGGGTGCTGCTGTGGTGTTGGTAAATATGCATTCCTTTAAAAAATGTAAAACAAAATGTTAAGATCTGACAAAGCTGTGGTATAGGTCCATGGCTATTTATTATACTATCATCTGTACTTTTCTGTAAGTTTGAAATGCAGATGCTTAAATAAAAAAGCAAAAAGCTCAGGCTGTCGATGGCCAGTAGGGTGGTAGAAGATGCATACTTATTGACTGCCTCTCCTGCGCTGACCATGTGGGTCTTGCCCCATGTCAGAAAGGTATGATCAAAATGAACAGCAGCTTTTGGGGCCATGCTTCAATGACCACTATACACTCTTCTCAATAGCCCCATATGCTGACTTATTGATAAAATTGAAAATTGAATTTTTTAAATTCGGAGGGGCTATCATCACCAAGAAAAATCCCTTCTCCAATCCAGTGAGAACCATGCCTTACAATTACTACATTTTCGATTTTTCAAAGGGTGCCTCTCGTGTATATTCTCATTTGCCATTCACGATGATCCCGGAAAGCAGATAGGACCAGTATTTTTCCCCACTTGACAGAAGAGGAAGCTGAGACCCAGGGGCAAAAGGAGTAAGTGGCAGAAGCAGAATTAGATACAGGTCCCCTCAGCCCCTAGTGACCATAGTTCCTGGTGCTGTGTTTCTGAACTTGGGGGTACTATGTGTTAATACTTCTGCCATCACAGATATGAAAGGAGAACGCCACCTATTTGTGGAATGCATCATGTTACTTATAATGCACAACTCTTATTTTATTCAAGTTCTGAAACACAAAGGTTCTTGGGAAAGAGACCATGAAGTTGTTTTTACTCTTACTGTTTAAGCTGCCCCAGCTTCCACGAATAAAACATGAGATGTGCATCTTCAGAGTTACAAGTGCTACTAAGATATTCTTTTTCCCCTAGGCCTCATGTCAAGTGATGGGTTTTGCAGATATCTGATGTCAGATGAAAATGCCCCAGTCTTCCTAGATCGCTTAGAACTTTACCAAGAAATGGACCACCCTCTGGCTCACTACTTCATCAGTTCTTCCCATAACACCTATCTCACTGGCCGACAGTTTGGTGGGAAGTCTTCAGTAGAAATGTACAGACAGATTCTTCTGGCTGGTTGCAGGTCAGAAACTCAAAATGGCAATTTGTTCTTTGTCTGTGATGCCCTTTTACTTCTCTCTGAAAAATAGGAAATAGTAATCAGTGAAAAGGACATTTGTTCTTCTCTTTAATGTATTATAATGGTCATTTAACCTTGAGAAAGGAAGGACAATCTCTCTCCCAGAAAGGTCTAGAGTCATCCTGTGGATCAAAAGACTTTTTTATTGTAAACTTAAAATATGCCCCAAAAATTGCAAAAAGGAAAACATGCATATTTTAAGAAGGCATGTTAAGGTTTTTATTGATTATAGACACCTATAAATTTAGCCTTATTTAATGTAAAAGTATAAAAATGTAGTTCTCTAAAAAATAGAGATTATTGAAAATGATTTTCTTTTTACAGAAACTGGCAGATAGTTGAGGTTTAAAATATGACAAAAATGATAGAAGTGACAAATTAGAAATGCAGTCACATTATAGTTTTTTTCTTGGTTATTAAGCAGTACTTTATTTTTTTAATTCACTTTTTTTGTGTATGGAAATAATGTTAAAAGAAATTAACTACATCTTTGTTTCCATTCACATATTTCCTCTGAATACTTGAGTATGAATCACTAAAACACTAAGAACATTTTTAATATGGCCAAAGTAACATTATCCCACCTATCAAAACTAAAAACTAATTTTTAATGTCATCTAAAACCCAGCCCATATTCAGATTTCCCCAGTTACATATAAATTATCCTTTATTGAAGCTTTGTCACAATTAGTATTTCGCCACCCAGACCATGCTGCTTGTTATATCTCTTAAGTCTCTTTTAATCCATTCAGACAATCCCTTTTTGATGATACCAACCTAATGAGGGATATAATGTGTTTTTACCCTGTATATGCCATGAAATAATCATATTACTTAACTCATTCAATTTTCTGTTCTGTAAGAACACAATTTATGTTGATGTGTTTTAATTGCGCACACACTATTTTATAGTAAAGGTTCAATATCGTAATTTCACTGTGTCCCTAGATGCATTGAACTTGACTGTTGGGATGGAAAAGGTGAAGACCAAGAACCGATAATAACTCACGGAAAAGCAATGTGTACAGATATCCTTTTTAAGGTAACTTTGAAAACTACATAGCCACAGCCTTTCCCAAATTAAGCAAAAATTCAAGAGATAAGGGAATCGAGAAAAGAAAACAAATTATTCATTTTCTCAATTATTGTTCCTTCTATACTTTTTCTCCAGTTTTGAGGAGAAAGTCATGACAAATGTCTTCTCCATTTCACAACCCCTTCGTGATACTTTTTCTTCATTCAAAGGGCTTCTCTGGCAGAGTTTATCTAGTTCTACTTACCTTAAAAACAGTCTTTCTTATCTACCTATTTGCTTACTTTTCATTATTCCCAAAGGACTTCAAGGTGGCATGAAAAGATAAATAGACTATAGAAAATAAAATGATTATAAATAGAGCCTGTAAGAATAAGGAAATAAGATGATGAGATTAGATTTTATGAATGCTTGTTAAGAAATCCTAGGATCTTGCAATCCATATCATAAATTGGGCTCCAAACTTTCTAGAATTCAGTGCAAGGAGGGAAACATGATTTGCAGGATCCATAAAATACAAAGTAGTTGGTACAGAAAGCACAGTTACTACCAGTGAGAAATTTTCTCTTGAGGCTTCTCATAGAAAGGAATCAGTAGTTTACAAATAGACATCTCGCTGATGGCCTTTTGGTGATCTCAGTGTATAATTTGAAGGCTGGTTGCTTAGAGTGTTCCTCAATGTGCCCACGAATGATATCCTGCCAAAAGATAAGTCATAAAAATGTAATTCTGTGGTCAGCTAATGTCAGGTAACAAAGCCTATCGGTTTGATATGTCTCAGGATAAATATTACAACATCTGGAGCAATGGTTCTCAACTCTACCTACATGCGAAAAATCACCAGGGGTGTTTTCAAAAGCACAGATGCCTAGGCCCTATACATATAGTTTCTCTTAGCCAAGATGTTGGTGAGTTTTGGCCAGCAAATGAATTCAAAGTTATATTTCCTGAGGGGTACCAAGAGTATATGCAAGTGGGAAGCCATGGGTTTGCAGAGCCAGCCAACCTGACAGGAAAGGGGTATGTTTTTTATTAGAGAAGTCAGGAGCCTAATAAGGGAACACAGCTGAAAAGAAGGCCATGCCCTCTCAGCCAGTCGTGATTAAGAAGCGGGAGGGCAGAGCCACATTTTCCCTCAAGGATTAATTTTTTTGTCAACTCAAGTGGACAATAAAGATCACAGTCATTTTAACCTGGGAAGAAACTTTAAGCAAGAATTACTAAATGATCACCTCAGCCATAAATATGTCTTAGGAAAATATTTCAAGATTATCTAACGTTGGTTGTTATCGTTTCAAATAGATTTCCCTACATAACGATTATAAAATATTTTCCAGATTAATCGAATGATGGGATTTACCCTGTGATTAGCTTACAAACTAGTAGGCATTTGGGGTCCTTTACCAAATATGATGGCTCTGGTTGTAGGAGTGTTGGTCTGAAGCATTTGTTTCTAAAGCTGAACAGAGACTAGGGCCAACCATCTGTTAAGGCCTCCCCTGGTCCGCGGAGATAGTGGAGAAGGGAGAAGAGGCGCAGCTCATTCAAAAGCCGTTACAAGTGATTGAGCTCTACCTGACAACGAGAGGGATCCAGGACACTTTCCTGTTTGACCTCACATGTTGCCCAACCCAGGGGAACCCCCTCCCTGGTGACGCCCATCTCACCAGGCTGATAAGAAACAAGGGTTATTGCAAATGTCACACCAGTAACCCAAAACTGATTCCCAAACACAGGAAAGTCACAAAAGCTTCCAGCTGTCCTTAGGTTGCTATCAACACATTTCTCCATGAGATGGGAGGAGTTGGAGAGTGGCCTGTAGTGAAAATCCCTGTGCCAAAAACTTACCTGCTCCTGCAGAAGAAACGTGAACTCTGCACCCCTGGCATGGCAGATTATCAGCCAGGGAACTGCCATGCCATTTAGATGAAATCTCTTGTAAGTTAACAGCACTATAATTCTGGAGAACTAAAAGATAGCATTGGAAAAAAAAATAGTCATTAACCATTAACTGCACCCTGGCTCTAACCACAGGGGACTGCATCTGTAGAGGTGTCAAGGTAAATGGGTTCTCCAGGGTCTCAATTGCCAGAATTGATTTTCTAAAGGCTTAATTAATAGTCGCTGAATAGTTTCAGGTGCTTTCAAGTTTTTGCTCTTTTCTCTCATTAACACTCTTTCTTTTTAAAGGATGTAATTCAAGCCATCAAGGAAACTGCATTTGTCACATCAGAATATCCTGTAATTCTCTCCTTTGAAAATCACTGCAGGTATAAGGATTCATTCTGCTCCAAGTCTCTAAGTGGAGTTGTTTCCTAACCTTCATTCCCCGCTCTTGCTCTGTATCTTTTTTAATAGTTGAACAGTTTGTTTTGTGAAATGCTAAGTTCCAAATAGTCCTCCAGTAAGGACACATAGTCTTATGCAAAACAAGAAAACCACCACTCCCCCCCCCAAAGAAAAACAAGTCATTTTGTTGTGTTTCAGAAATGCTCACTCTAAACAAAAGATCACAGATTGGGATACCTTGCTTAAATTTCCATTGAGTTGGAAGATTTGGCAATATATTTGAAATCAGACTTTAGTAACTTGAAAGACATTTTTTACCTCTTCTTACGAGTTCTTCGTTTTGGGGCAGAATCCACTTCTTTTTAAATTATACCAATTAAAATTGTGGTATTTAAAAGTACATCTCGCATTATCCTTAAGAGAACGATCATGCATTTTGCAGAGTGGGAGTCTTTCATTGCTTAGGAGTTGAGTATTTCTTATTCTTGCACGGTTAATGGATGTTTGAATTTACAAATGCCTCTTCTTTCTCTCCAGCAAATATCAACAGTACAAGATGTCCAAATATTGCGAAGATCTATTTGGGGATCTCCTGTTGAAACAAGCACTTGAATCACATCCAGTATGTATTTTTAGCAAACCATATTTCTAGCATGAATGGATTTGTTTTGAAATTCATTTCTGAAGGGTCAAGTAGCACTGGAGGATGAATGCTAAAGATCTTCGTATTTATTTAAATTCTTTGGTACAGAAAGCTTTCATCATACTTCGGAGGGATGTAGAGAAAGACGCATAAAAATAAACCTTTGTAAAAATCTGGAAAAAACATCAGGTTCAGTTTAATTTGGAAGATCGTGGGGTCTTAGAGTTTTTCAGTTATTAGTCCTAAAATTTCATAAAGCATTCAAGCCAAGATAGATTCAGCAGTCGTTCTCAACTTCAGTTACATGTTAGAATTATCCGGGCACTGTTGAAAACACCTATACCAGGGCCCTCCTCAGAGATTGATTTAATTGATCCAGAGTCAGGCCTGAGCATGGTGTTTTTAAAAGCCCTCGAGGTAACTGAATGTGTATCCAGGGTACAGAACCCATGGGAGGCTGTCATGGAAAGTACCGTAGATTGAAGTCACAGGATCATGAAGTTCAAGTTCCCAACTCCAAAATACTTGGGCAAGGTTATATATACGTTTTTGAATTCATTTTACATGTGCTAATTTCTCCGTAAAGCAAAGAAATGAACCTGTGGTCCCTAGATAGGCTTTATGGGATCTGTGAGTTCATTCTAATTGCATGCAGTTTTTTAGTATATAATCATTCCAGAGAGTTTATCACTTTTTTTATAAGGATCCACGACCTCCAAGGGGTTAAGATCCACTGTCATAAGACGTTGCAAGTAGCAAGACAGCTAATGAAATCAAAGTAGAAAACGCTCTATGGTAGTTAAATATTTTTACCCCACTATTGACAAGCAGCTCCTGGTGGGCCCAAACACGGTAGCATGAGGTAGTAGAACATCACAACGACAGACATGAGGAAGGTGCTTTGTGCTACGTGGGAAGACTTTTCCAGGAGTGCCTATGGGAATGGGAAAAAGCAATATGGAAGGCAAGGATATTTGCATCCTCTGCTCCTGGCACTTGAGGTTGTCTTTGGCACAATGAAGCAGGTACTGTAGGTGCTCTGCCCATAGCCTTGCGGTGCTGCCTTTTCCCTGCCACTGACCTGACTTTTGGCTGCCAGCACCCGCAAGCTCTTTGCCTGAGAGTGAGCGCTGGTGACTGGAGCCTGCGCTGCCCACACGTGAAAGACAGGCCTGAAGTGTAAGAGAATTATTGCCCCCAGCCCATGCTTGTCCCTCTTGACGTAGGATAACTCTGAGCACCTGTTCTCTGCCTCCCAGGGCGCTCCAGAAGGATTGAGCTCTTGTTGCCCACAGCGATAACTTGCTTGATAACACACCCTTGATGGACTGCCTGTCTTCTTTTTCTCACTTTCTCACTCCTCTGTTGGAGTTTCCTTCCAAATAAATTACCGGTGCATGAATCCATGTCTCTGAGGCCGATTCTAAGGGAACCCAAACTAAGAAACATCCTTGGTTCATTTTATTTATTTTTACCTAGACCTCTGTTTATGTTCCTGGTTTTGTTAAGATGCTTGCTTTTGTGGAAAAACCACTATATTCTTAGTGAAGCGATGTGCACATCCATGAAAGGTGTTATGGGAAGCATCGGTAATATAAATGGGAATCAGATCTACTCTTTCAGCTAAAGAGCTTTCAGTCTTTGGGACTGGGGACAAGACACAACTGTAAACATATAACTGAAAAAGAAGATGGCCGATGAAGTGTTGAGTAATTTGTTGGAGGTGTCCTGGTGCAAGAGAGATCGCTGGGGAATGGGCCCATTGCACCAGCTGCTTCCCTGAAGGAAGCAGCGTTTCAGGAACGGGTTTCATTTGAGGCAAGACAGAAACAGGAAGGCACAGCGCCTTGCATGTAATAAGTAGTATAAGAAATGATTTTTGAAAATAATGGATGCATGGAAGGGTATATGGGTGGGTATGTAGATGGATGGGTGAGGGAGTGGGGACTGGATGACTAGATGTAAGAGTTCTGTGGAACGGGTAGTAACTAGTAACGTACAGAGACACCTCCTTTGCGGATATAAACCCAAGCAAATGAAGCCATAGTCCAGCACAGATTCCAGTGATTAGGACCACTCCCTTCTTGATTCCCTTACCGAACCCACAGAACCACTATCCCAAGCACTGAGGTCGGATCAGCCTACTGAGAGACAGGCTTACTGCCCTACCCAGCACTTGGGGGACACTGGGGAGCCCTTCTCTTGGGAAAGCCAACTTAGACCCCAGCTGTCACAGTGATCCCTTGTATTTTACCAGATACTTAAAAGGTACAAGGCCTGCAGTGGAGCAGGACTCCCTCCCCAGACCCCACTACAGGCCAGCCCCCAGCTCCACTGGGGCAGTTGGAGCAGCTCTGCACATTTCTGGAGACTGGATTTCGAACTTTTGCTGCGTTAGTCTAAGGCAAAATTGGTTGGGTGGGCTCGTGTGCTGGAGAATGAAAACGTAAAACTGTGCTGACTGCCATCTGGTGGCTGTTGGGTGGTATAACTACCCGGCCTCCCGTGCTGGATCGGGAATGAGAATAGCAAAACACAACCCTTCGTGAATTCAGTTCTTTCTGTTTATCTCTAGCTGGAACCAGGCAGGTCTTTGCCATCCCCCAATGACCTCAAAAGAAAAATACTCATCAAAAATAAACGGCTGAAACCTGAAGTTGAAAAAAGTAAGTCAAATACACATACATATATGACAGAAACATACGTAATGTGTTTGGACAATTCAGCTAGTCTAGAATGAAATTTATTTTAACACCACTGATTTTGGGGGGGGGAAGGTATGTAGTGGTGACATGACATGTACTTTTCAGAACAATGTTGGCACATTTCCGTTTAAATTTAGGTTCTACATCAATGGGAAAAGCATATTTATATATTCATAAGCCAGAATTTGGAGGGGTCCCCAGAGAAGGTGGGAAGAAAGTAGAAGCATTTTAGAATTTGTCAAAATTTAAAGAACATGCATTTTATAATTGTATATACTCTAAAATCCTTTTCAAAATTTCCCTTTGCAAATTGCCTGTGTCATTCATACATATCTAGAGACAATAGGTAAATGTGAATATGTATATATGTGATAGATTGAGAGACAAATGATTTTATGTAGACATTTTCCCTTTATTTTCCCAGGATGTTTTCTTTGAAAATATTTTCTTTCAGAGTATTTGAACTAATAGTATCAAATATTGGTAAGATTGCACTGTATTTTTCCCCAGGTCTTCTAAATGAAGATTTTAAAATTATGCTGATGACAGTTTATTTTTATTTCAAAAGCAATAATGCCATAGAAAAATTGAAACAAGGAAAAATATAAAAAAGTAATAAAATAGCACTAAATTATATATTATACCTATATATTATAGATAAATGTATACACATGTACATGTTTAGACATATACACACATTTTTAGCAAAACATCATGTTTTTAATTGATTTTTAATTTTAAATTTAAAAAATTAATTTTTTAATTAACTGACTTTTAATTTTTTAAATCCATCCAATTAAGTATGCTTATATCTAGTAGGATATAAATCTACATACTAATAACTTTAATTCTAATATATGAAACACTATAGAGAATTTATCATGTATCACATAGAATTATATACATTTATTATAGTACAGTTTAACCGGTACCAAATTGATGGATTTTTACTAATATAAAAATGACAATGGTAAACATACTTGAATGTTCATTTTGTGTATTTGCACAACTTTCTCCTTGGAATTAATTGGTACAATTAGAGTTATTAGGCCAAAGCATGTACATATTTTATATTGTGATATATCTTCTGTTTTGTTTCAGAAAAGTTGTAGCAATTTACACTCTCACCAGTGAAATATAAGAGTGCCTATTTCCCAGCGATATTCTTAACACTGGCTATTGCCCATCTTTTATATGTGTGCCCAACTCATAAAAGAAAAACAGTATCTTAAGTTTTTTATTTGCATATTTTTGATAACTAGTTTGTTTTTATGATTTGTCCCTTCATGTTTTCCCATTTTTATTATGTCATTTGTCTTTATCTTAATGACTTAGAAGAGCTTTATTTATATATTATGGTAATAAGCCTGGTTATATCAATTGCAAATATTTTTTTCCTGAAGTTTTGTTGATCTCAAACATGCCTATCTCTTTTCAGTCTTCACCATAATTGTCCATAAACTTTGGTGTTTGCTTGCCAGTTTCTCGATATTATGGGATTATATTATCTAGCCTTAAATCCTTCACAAGGACTTGGCTCCACTCTCAAACCTACTTACCCGAATTCTGGGCAGTTCACCAGTGTTCCAACAGTTCTTAATCACGTGTATATAATAGTTGTTGCGTGTAACCTACAAGGCCAAGATCACCGGGAATGGGTGAGGCAGGGACCACTGTTGAACCTGAGGAATGTGGCCAGTAGGCTCCTAAACAATATATTTAATATTTCTTTTCCTCCTTCTCGGTGTTGTCTCAAAGCCCAGGTTTTGTAAGTGATCCAGCGTCCATCACCATCTCCTTCTTGTGTGTTTGCTCACAGAACAGCTTGACGCTTTGAGAAGCATGATGGAAGCTGGAGAATCCGCTGCCCCGGCTAACATCTTAGAGGATGATAATGAAGAGGAGATAGAATGTGGTGAGTTGTTTTTTTTTTAAAGTAACATGTTATAAAAATATTTTTTCAAAATAAGAAAAACAGAAATTTCTCTCAAGGACCCTTTTATATAATGATGATGTTTTCTTTCTTAATAGTCAAGTGTAGATTTTGGATCAACCTTAATCCTTTGGTATTTTTGGTATTCTTCCAAATATTATTATGTCCAATTTATTTGGGCACTAGATTTTAGTGGCTTAGTCAGCTCCCTTCCTGTTGTGCACTCAGCTGTTCAGCCGAAATTCAAAGCCAGAGAATCCTTGAAGCAATTGCTGTAATAGGCAGGGCTTGGAATAAAAAGAACATTTTGCAATCCCTTCCTTTTAACATGAACTTCAGTCTTGTTCATGATGGTAGTACTATGGCAAGGAACACAAGGGTAAGAGAGAACCTCAGTGAATGAATTGGGGTCGGGGGCAGGGGTGGAGAGCAGTTTGTCTACACAAAGTGAACTGGAAACTCAAAGCCAGTATTAAAATTTCAAGTTCAAATTCCTTCAAGTAACAAGGTCACCAGAATTATCTGTATAGGTAGATAATTTTGGCAAAGGCAGCCTTGCTTAACATATTTAAATATTTGTCAGTATTTTCTGTTTTCTTTTTAGATCAGGGTGGTGGTTGCTAAAGTTTGGGGTGGCTGTGACAATTTCTTTTAAAAAGCAACAATACAGTTTGCTGCATCAATTGACTCTTCCTTTCACAAAAGTTTTGTCTTTAGCATGTGATGCTGTTCATGTTGTTATTTTGACCTCCTCCCCTGAATCACCAGTGTTCTTAATGGCATCTAGAATGGTGAATCCTTTCCAGAAGGTTTTTAGTTGGCTTTGCCCAGATCCATCAGAGGACTCACTCTGTTTAGGAAAGTTAGATAGATAGCTAAAAACCTGAAAGCTGTGCGAATTAACTAATCTTGTTGCGACTTCTTAATAAAGACTCCTGAATGTGGAACAGACATCATAAATGACTCAGTTGTATGTCTAAACCATGGGTTTGGCCCTACACCCAGAGAAAAGTTGCGATGACTTACTTTCATGTGTTTTATGTGGCAGGGAAGGTCTGGGAGGCTAAAGATATCTGATGTTATTCAATCAATGCCTATTATGGTCATCTATTGCTGTGTAGTAAACCATCCCAAAACGTAGAGGCTTATAACAGCACTTTGTTATTATCTCTCATAGTTCTGTGGGTCACCTGGGCTCAGGTTGGTGGCTCTCCCTTGGGTTTCTCATACAGTTGCCAGCAAGTGACATCTGGGGCTGGGGTCATCTGAAGGTCTAGTTGGGCAGGTTATCCAGGGTGGCTCACTTGCATGGCTGGCAGTTGATGCTGGCTGAGTGCTGGGAGTTCAGCTGGGCCTACTGACCGGAGCGCTCCCTGTGGCCTCTCTGTGTGGTCTGAGCTTCTCACAGCACGAGCATCTAAGAGCCAGTGTCCCAAGAGGAAGGAAACAGAAGCTGATAAATTATTTAAGAGCTATACCTGGAGTTGGCATAGTCACTTCCCGTATGTTTTATTCATCAAAGCAGTCTCGGGGCCCACCCAAGTTCAAGGGGGTGGGTGAGGGACAAGGTCACATTGTATTCATAGGAGAGCGCATAGGAAATACAGTTGACTACAATGCCTGTTATATTATTTCACATATTTGCAAGTGATAAATGTAAAGGTGATTTAAGAATACAATATTGAAATACATATATTTTAAAAGATCGAAAATACTCCTAAGATGCAAAAAGATGAATATTAAGTAAAATCGGTTTCTTAATTTAGGTTAGTTTCATAGATGATAATTAAAACTATGTAAGGCATTACCGATACTATAATCTAGTAAAACAAACTGCAGAAATAATGGAATATATTAAGAAGAAAAAAGTAACAATAATAATAACTACTACCATTGTTGTACCAACTGTGGACCAGGCAGCTTACACCACTGCCTTATCTAATCTTCATGCAGCCCAGTGAAATGGGTATTATTACACCCGCCTTTCAGATAAGGAACGTGAAGCTTATCTGTTTTGCACATGATCTCACAGCTGGCAAGCAATGGCACAGAAGATTAAATCCCAGAATTGCCTGACTCCAGGGTCAAGACTTTTTATACTTTACAATACTGCTCATCCAATATATAGGAATATAATGAAAACACAAATATGCAAAATGGGTGTTAAAATATTTTTTTAAAGAAAAAAAAAGAGGAGATAACTGACGAAAGTCAAAGATGCAGTATTTCCTAAACACACACAGTAATCTAAAATGATGGTTAGTACTTCACAGATCATTCTTAAGGGTATTTTACCACCTTCCACCCACATATGTTAATTACTCCTCCAGGAAGAAAAAAATATTTGCCTCCAGTAACTCCCATATCATTTCAAAATATACTTGAGATTTTGATTAAATGTTAACAAAAATAACCACATGAGATAGCATATAAGTAGGAAAGTAGCTGAGGATGGAATTATCCACCTGAATTTCTCTTTAAGGGCACAGAAGCTACTGTTACACTAACTATATATAGGATTCTTAGGTTTCCTCAGTAATACTTAGCTTTAGTTCTAGTCACCCAGTTGGCTGTAATTACCTTGGTGTCACGGTATGATCTGACTATACATATGTGACTACAGTCTCTAATTTAGATACGTCAGCACAGCAGGGAGGAAACCAAGCCTAGTTCAAGAGGGCAGACCTGCCTGGAGGCTGTAGAAAATAGGAAAGGTTCTCGGTCAGTGAAAGCAGGTGCCCAGTCTTTAGGCTGGATTTAGATTCAGAAGGACTTGTGGCTCCCAGGACTCTGAGACAAGTGGTGGGAAACACCAAAGTTGCATGTGGCTGTAGGTGTGTCTGTGCACACATGCACACTCAGGAGACGATAATGTATATTCATACACCTCTTTTAAAGTAGTTATTAATTAAGTCTATACTACTTGTGTGGGACATGCCCCATTACCTTCCAGTGGTTTGCATCTGGCTGGGCAGGTTACACTGCACATACATGACATGGAAATTTAGTAGTGCCAGGGGAAGTTTCAGAATCCGGGGTACAGACTGCAGGTCATGAAAAGAGCATTGTGCCAAGAATCAGGAAGCATGTCAGTCCAAATCTTTTTCTATGACCTCAGACAAGTCAAATCATGTCTCTGTATCTATTTCCTCATCTATAAGTGAAGGCAGATGCTGGATTAGATTATTTTAAGACCTATTTTAGCTCCTCAAATCCTTTCTTCCTGCAAGGCTATGACCTACTTCTTTTTTTTTTTTGTCTTGGGGGGTTTTGTTTGTTTTTCAATCATCTGCCTCTAGAATATCCCCTCATCAGAGTATTAGCTCCAGAAGAGGAAGGTATCTGTTCCTTACCCTCACCTCTTCTGCCTGAAATAGCACCTTGCAAAAAAAGTCTCTCAAGAAATTCCAAATCCAAGATACTAACCATTGAAACACACCACTGTTTTATTACCACTAAGAAAGAAAAATAGGTCCAGTTAATCGTAAATTACCATGGATGAGTGCATTACAACATCGGAAATATTAAAATGTGAATAAATGCATCTTAGAATCAGTGAAATAGTTGTTCATTTACTCCTATTCTTTCCATTCTCCTTTGCACATTTTAAACATGCTTTTAAAAAAAATACCTCTAATTCTCATGGGTCTGCTCACCTCCCTTGTGAGTTCATTCTCAGAAATTATTTCACTATTGTTTTTTTTAAACAATAAAGGTCTCATGCCCTGTATTGTGACAGTTCGGATTTGTGTTGGCCTGGTCCTGAAGTCTGTGGATTTCTCGGAATCCGTTTGAGTTATTGCAAATGGTGATTGTGTGAATCCAAATCTCACCTCTCAGCATGTGGCACATTTTCCATGGGTGATCCTTTTTTCATGGACACCTTGGGTGGATACCAGATGTCACTTTCTGGGGCCAATGGACAGTTGTATGTGCCTCTTTCATAGCCTGGGCCACGCTCCTGGGCCACCAGCTTTATGTAGCACCCACTTCCAGCTCCCCTCCTAGCTGAGCCTGATGAAAGAGTCTTGAGTTTTTTAAACCTAAGCTAGGAAGACAGGAGTAGTACAGTCCTCCTAAGGTCTTCCGGTTTTATATCACACCACTCCAGGCCACACATCATTATGCCCATAAAATACAAGGAGACATTTTAGTCTCTTTCAAAATTATCCAATGTATTTTTTTCCTTGTATCTTCTTGTTTCCTCTAGATGTCATGAAGGATCAAAATGCCCTTTTGTGAGTCACAGATATTCCTGAGGTGTTTGAGGCTTTTATTGTCAGAGTTAGTGTACTGGATGGAAGTAGCCATTCACTTAAGAAAAAATTATTAAGCATCAAACATTTTAAACATCATTTGGATGCAAGAGAAATAATAAATAACAAGATAGGCTCCTAGATCTTGAATAGATAAGGGTTTAGTGAGTTTTACTTCAAAAAAATTACATATTTAAATGTCCCTATTTTCTTTTAGCATCTCTTTTCTCTAAAAGTGCTTATGTTCTACCCAAGATAATGAGCAAGATCTGACTGCTTGGCAGTAATTTGGCTTCATGGGTTTTCCTTTTGTCCCTCACACAGCTGACCAAGAGGAGGAAGCTCACCCCGAATTCAAATTTGGAAATGAACTTTCTGTCGATGACTTGGGTCACAAGGAAGCTATTGCAAATAGCGTCAAGAAGGTCAGAGTCTTCACGTCCCTTTTCTTTCTTTCTTTCTTTCTTGAGAGGTAGCAGCTGTTATTTATGGAATTTTGGAAACGTTACAACTACAAGAGAATAAAGTAGCTTATAATTCTTTTTCTAAGTTGCCTAGGATAAAAGTCTCTGCTGGGCGACCAGAACTTGACACACATGTGAGATTAAATTTAAAAGGACAGTTAAATCGCTCGTTAGGCCCAAGGTTCACCACTCCCCATTTGGCCAGTGTCCTTTAAATATTATCATTTATCACATTATTATAGGTAGGTAGGGACACAACAACAGCATCCCAGTGGCAAAGGTTAGCCTGTTGAAATCATCAGGAAAATGACCTCTGAATGGCCCAAGTCAAGCCTCATTAGAGAACCAGTCCTACTAGTTAGATATCTTCTTCATACTGTAGAATAAGCATAAAAATATTTCCAGTTATTTAGCCAAGAAAAATAGTTACAATGTACTTACTGTTTGTCAGGCACAGCCTAGGCCATAAGGACCTACAAGGATCAAAACACACTTGTGTTCTGCCCTTAGGCAGCTTATAGCCCCCTATAATTTAGGGAAAGGGTTAGTGAACAGACAGCAAACAAATAAACAAACAGTTATATAATCACAACTTGTGATAAGTGCTATATTGAAAATAAAATGAGCACTGAAGTGGAGAATAAGGAGATGGCAGGAATAAGGAAACCCGGGCCCAAGGGGAAGAGAGGCATCAGCCCTGCACAGAGACAGAGGAGCATGTTTCCATGCAGAGGGACCACCACCGCCACCACCGCAAAGACAGTACAGGTAGAGTGGATTGAATGAGAAGTAGAGGGGGACAAGTTGGGATGGGTGGGGTGGGTAGGTGGGAACTAGGTGATGGAGAATGAATCTCGAGTGTGTTTGCAAACTGTGGGAAATGGTACCGTAGAGTGGAATGATCAGTCTTGCCGCACAGAGAGGGCATAGCTGCCTGGGAGTTCCTTGAGGAGCTGAGAATGGATGGGACTGTGGTTGATGTGAAGGTGTGGTCCTCGATGGGAGCAGGGATGCTTGATCAGTGAAGACAGTAAATGAAGATGCAGGTAGGTAGGTACATTTGGAGACAGGGAGCTGGGAGAGTATTTCTCTGATAAGCAAAGCCGAAGGAATGTTGCCATTACGCCCTCACCTTTTCTGACGTAGGGAATTGTGACGGCTGCGACTACTTTGCGAATATTGCCTGGCTACTAAGACTCAAGAGTGTTACTTTACTACGTAAAGCCTCCATCAATACCGTCTTAGTCAGTCTGGACTGCTATACAGGGTACAAAAACACCATGGACTGGTTGGCTTAAACAAAAGATTATTATTTCTCACAGCTGTAGAGTCTGGGAAGTCTAAGATCAAGGTGGAGGCCAATCAGTTGCGGTGAGGGTCCTCCTCCTGGTTTGTCTGCAGGTGGTAGCGAATGAGAGAGCAGCTGTCTCTTGTCTCTTTTGATAAGGACACTAATCCCATCAAGAGGGCTCCACCCTCATGGCCTAATTACCTCCCCAAGGCCCCACCTTCAAGTCCCATCACACCGGGGCTTTGGTTTTCAACACAGGAATTTGAAGTGGGTGGGAGACAGGAACATTCAGTCCATAGCAAATACCCAGACGTAAATGTTGAATTACTGGAGAGTTGCTATTCATGCTCGCTTCCCTCTGCATATCAGGGGAGGTGGCCACATTGATTATCTATTTCCCCTCGACTAGAGCATTAATTAAATTATTATAACGAAGCATCTAAGTAGGCAACGACTGTCAACAAAGGAGGGAAATAGCATTAAGATTAGCTTTTCTAATATATAAAACAGTGAGGTCATCATATTGTTTTAGTACTTGCTTTTGTCCATGACTTTATGTCATCATAACAAATAGAATAACAAGTTTACTTATATTGATTTAAATATTTACATATGGATTGCCAATAAATTTGGAATTTTGCTCTTTAGAGAAGTAAACAAATTATTTTTCTTTCTCTGATTTAGGCCTCAGATGACCTTGAACATGAAAACATCAAAAAGGTAACAAAATAATTCCTTGTACATTTTGTTTTCATTATGAGACACCCATAAGTGGCCCTCTAATGTTGAATATTTTACACTAAGTGGTGATGTTGCTCTGTCTCCCTCTAGCCCACGAAATGTCAGGCTTAACTGTTTATAGGTATAATACTTGCATGCTTGATGCATCTAATTATAAGTCTTCAAAAGAAATAATTAATCGTGGTGATAAAATGATTAAATCCTGATAAAATCACAAAACTAGGGCAGATGAGTAAGATGATTTTCCTAAAAATAGGTGTTCAACGCAGTAAGGCATTTTCTTAGTTGCAGTTAGAGATTACATTCCTAGAATAGAGCTACATAATCACCAGCATATTGAATATGGAAATAAAAATGACCTAATAGCTTATCAAGTCCATATATATCATAATAGAAAGGTTGGTCTTGATTCTGACTATACTAACATTCTGAAAGATCATTAGTTAATTTCACACTGTATATCTTCTATAATTTTTATTCGATGTTATTAGCTATTGGCCTTATTGTAAGGAAGGTAAAGATAAGTTTTCAGTTTCTTTTATCCTCTTCAGAGTTTCAGGCTGATCAAAATGATCTTATTTAGGAAATGTATATGGGTTATTACACAATAGACTGATAACAGCCACAGGCTGAAATCTGCCTTATAACTTGATTCTCACACGTCAAAGCTTCAGAAGATACTGCCTTGCTGTCTGTGGGGTCTTACCTGGATTTTAGACCCTGTCTTCTCACTGTCTAAATATTAAACTTGAAACAATTTATGAATAAATCTGATCGTGGTCTTCTCGCAACATATTTGTGAGTACAGTCCTATATACTAGAATTTCATAAGGTACTAGAGTAACAGTGCACAGCTTGACTGACATGTGGTCACTGCCATTTATTAGCTAAGTTATTTTAATCCTCAAGGCTTCAGGCTTCTCGTGTGGTCAGTGGGTAGGACCGTAGTCCTCACTGTGTATCACTGACAGCAGTGAGATTGTGCGTGCAAGAATTCATCCTGGTGCGAGGCACGTAATACCTGTGTTATTCATTATCATTAAACACACAAGGAGGGAACAGACAGTGGCCCCTGCCCTTGTTCAGTGGGGAAGGGGTCCAGACATATGAAGAAAATGAGAAAAACAAAAACAAAACCAAGTAACTTTATTTCATTATTTATTTCAGGCTTTTATTGGTGAAATTAGTTTGATGATTTAGAATGCTCAGACTGTTAAATCATCAGTTACGACAAATGGTCTGACCATTTTTTAACTCGTGGATTGTATCAGGTGACTAAGCAGTTTATCCAACTAGATTCAATCAGCTCAGGGAAGTTGGCTTTTCAAACTTCTCTACAAAAAATGTTGATCAAGGCATTATTTTTGTCATCAGGTTTGTTTTTTCTGATTGATCAAGAAATAAACTAATTTGTTTTCTTTTTTCTTCTATGCAAAATAACACAAGTTCAGTATGTCCTGTGTAGCAAGTTATCAGATAATTTTAAGAATAAACGCTTTCTTTTAAATACTATAAGCCACTTATATATGTGGCTTAAATTCTAGAGCAGTGCCACTGTAAAGCGTAGGCCCAGACCAGCAGCATCCTGGGCACCTGGGAGGGAACTCGTTACAGCAATGAAAATCCCCGGGCCTCGCTCCAGACTCCCCTCAACAGGAACTCTGAGGATAGGGCCCAGGAACCTGAGTTTTACTTAACAAGCCTTCCAGGTGTTTCTGATGCACACTAACATTTGGGAGTCACTGTTTTTTACTTTGTGCTTGCTCAACTTTGAAAATACGAATGATAATACCTGCTGGATATATTTCCCAGCGGTACGTGAGGACCAATATAGTTTCTTGAATATTTTAAAGTCCTTTGAAAATCTAAAATTGTCATAAAAATGCAAGAGAAGCTTCATATTTTGTGATTACCTCCTTTTACATCATTTGGAGGTACAATAGACCCTAACTTTTTTAATTATCCGTTAGTATAATTGGGGATGAAAGGGATGTTTACCTTTCAATGGGTGTATGCAAATTATCTTTTGTAAGGAAGTCTGCAGCATGTATCTGTGAGTCCCACCGAAGTCATCGACTTGTATGTTCTCTTCCTTGCCCTTGCAGGGCCTGGTCACTGTAGAAGATGAGCAGGCGTGGATGGCATCTTATAAATACGTAGGTGCTACCACTAATATCCATCCATATTTGTCCGCAATGATCAACTACGCACAGCCGGTAAAGTTTCAAGGTTTCCATGTGGCTGAAGGTAACACCAAAGGTTAAATGCAATAGCCTTTTTTGTCTGCTTTTCTTTCATGGTGCCAACGAGCTATGATCTGACTTGTTGCTGCTTTGCTTTCTGGGCCTGGGTCTGTTCCACCTCACCTTATTTTTGTTTCACAAACCATATAGCCACATGCCCCTGTACAGTGGCCTTGTGTTGTCATTCCCCGCTTTACCCACAAGGTGGCTCTGAGAGACTGGATTTGTCAGCACTGGGCCCCGGAGCCTTTTGCGCTCCATGTGCTTTTATAAGATTTCTTTTCATCCAAAGCTGGTCTCCAAAAACATAGCAAGTATTTAAAAAACTTTTCATAATCATTTCTGGGCCAGCAAAGCCATCACTGTCCTCAAAAACACATATCTCAGTGGTGTCTATGGCGATTGGGTGCACGCAATTTGTTTAATGACTCCAAATTTAAGTCAGCACACTTTTTAAAAAGTCTGCGGTCTCCATCCCAGCATGTTAATGAAAGTGGGAGTTACTGAAGTGATATGTAACATTAGCCTCAAAGTCCTTGTGTTTCACTGTAATTACATGTATTGCTTGTCTTTCTGTGAGGGTTTGATGGCAAAGTTCCTGAGTCCGTTTTTTTTTTTTTTTTTTTTTAACAGAACGCAATATTCATTATAACATGTCTTCTTTTAACGAATCAGTGGGTCTTGGCTACCTGAAGACACACGCGATCGAATTTGTGAAGTATCCTTATGTGTATCAAGTGGAATGACTGGTGGGTGTGCTTTTGGTTTGGCAAAGGTCTCTCTATAAATAATAGCATAATACATATGAAAGACCACGGCAGCTGTGACAATCTGCCCAGAGCAGAATTGCTTTCATAGTCCACACAGCGAAGTTTGATTTTTCTCATAAGCATCATTTATAAATGTGAAATTTGCTCCATGCGATCTACATGTTTGTCATTGTTGGCCTAGACCTTTGGTTGTTTTAGCTCTTTGTTGTTTATTTATCTCTGTCATAGTACTCTTTTTTTCTGTTTTCCTTAATAAGTTCCACAGTTATAACAAACGGCAGATGAGTCGCATTTACCCCAAGGGAGGCCGAGTCGATTCCAGTAATTACATGCCTCAGATTTTCTGGAACGCTGGCTGCCAGATGGTTTCACTGAACTATCAAACCCCAGGTAGGAGCTGATGTCCAGTGACCCCGAATTCCATGAGAACACTTTGACAGGATGGTGCCAGCAGTTGCCATCGTTTGGCTGTGGGCATTTTTAAAAGAAGCAGACATATGGCAAAACAATGTGTTGTTGGATTTATATAATGGTGAGAAATTAAAAACCCAAAATAGAGCAATCAAACAGGGATAGAAGATAATATGTTGTGATTTAAATTTCATCTCTTTCATAAATGCCATGACTATTCTGCTAAACATTATCCCCATTCCAAAATATTTCTAATTTTCCTTCCTTTTGGATCAAAGTTGTTATCTTTGTCTCCAGAGGCAGAATGAAGTGAGAAGAATTTGAATATCTTTGTATAGCAACTGTGACCCATTTCTCCTTTGGAAAATACCCTGACCACTGTGACCATTCAATAAATATCAGTGACACAGTGGCACCTCACCACAAAAGTATAGAATATTATGGAATAAACTCCACTAAAAAGGGTGTGTAAGGAGTTACACATTCTGAGAGGTACTGATAGATAACTGGGTCCTCCAAAGTGTGCTCAAAGATAGGTTTCCAATATATAATGATTCATTTTTTTCTTCTTCCTGGATAAAGAGGAGTAAATTTTTATAAATGCATAAGCAAATTTTAAAAAGTTTTCAAGGTTTGTTTAAGAGCCTGGGACCACAGTGTTAAGATTAGAGATAGCAAAAAAGAAATAGAATAGATAGAAATATGCCACAAGACCTATTCACTTTCTATGGTTAATTACTGCAGCATGGTTCTCAAAATTAATAAAATAAAAGAAAATCCCCAAACCAAAAATCTCTTTTTTTTCCTTCAGTCCTTTGCTATATAAGGGTACGTCCCCTGCTTCCCAATTTGAGGACCTTTTCCTTTTCTGCTCCATATTTTGAGCATCCCTGTCACCCTGCTTCCTGTCACCTGGACTGACTGAAAGATGCTTTGACTTTCATCCCTTGGTATGAACGTGATCAACTCTACTTCCCACCCCTTGATGGAGCCTCCCAAGTGACCAGAAGCTCCTCCTGCTGGAGTCACCATTCTGCATGGTGTCCCCACGGTGCCCTGATGACTTCACTTACTTAAAAAGGGTCAAGTTATTCTTGACCTTTGGTCATGAGGTTAAAAATAAAAAAAAGGCTCAAGTTATATTTTCAGCTGTCAGTGAATCCATATATGGGTTAAATGATCCTAAAACAGTTTATTCACTAGGCCAGCTTAGATTTTATTCTATAATGATAGGTTTAACGACAACATTTTGAAGAAGAAAAAAATATTCCATTCGTTTACACATTTCTTTTGCCGATGAGAAGAAAGAAGATTTTACATACCTGCAAGAGAAAAATCATAAGCCATGCCCTGCCAGTGTAGACCCCACCAGAGGAAGTCCTCCTAAATCTAACCCTGGGAACCAGTGACCAATTTTTATGTGTTACCTAGTTCATTTTTGAAAGTTTTAAATCGAGTTTTGTATTCACACTGACCCTAATAGGTATCTCCATTGTCCCCTCCCTCTGGAGGGGCATATACTCTCCAACTATAGTAGGTCGGTTATCTGTACTCTCAACACTAACTGAAAAATCATATGACTCCTATATTGGGTGTGCTTTTTATAGCAATTCTAGCATGATCTTTATGAAAACACATTTTATGTTTACATTAAACATGAGGTCATTTCAACATGGAAGAGAGTTGTGTGCCTTTAAACAGATCCAGCAATACCTTGTGGTATTGAAGAGGGAGCCTTGAGCATAGGAAAAATCTGGTTTCCATTGTTTAAAGTCACCCGTCAGGATCTTCTTTTTCCAGGGAGACAAGATGCTAAATTATTTTTGTCTCTTGACAGATTTAGCGATGCAATTGAATCAGGGAAAATTTGAGTATAATGGATCATGCGGGTAAGTAATGTGATTTAAACTGTTGTCACCTAGTCTTAGAAGTCCGTACTATGGTTGTAATGAAACCGTGTCATTTTTAATTAGGGGCTGCAGAATTTAAGCTGGGTTTGAGGGATGAGATAGAAACAAATGAAGTCCCTAGATAGATTATATTTGCAAATGTACATTCTTCATCTACCGCATTTACTTAAGCATTTTTTTTTTTAGCTACCATTTAAGCAGTTCATTGTATATGCTCTAAGGTTTAATTCTCTCACTTAAAAATCAATAGGTTTTTATATCTGGGACACTTAATGATCCCTGCTCATTTGAACATTAACTAGAGACATACGCATTAAGTATGTGTATTTTACCTAGGACAAATATAGCAATGAAGTTAATTTCATATATAATGAAGTTGTAGGTATCAAGTTGAATTTAATTCAGCTGGGAATAAACCTTTGTCCTCTTATTGATTCTTTTGCATGTCTTGGAAAATAGCAGTTATCAAAGAATAATGCTGTGAATATTGTTCTAGTTTACTTACATAACACTCTTTAAAATCTGCGAACCAAGAAGCAAAATAGGAAATGTTAATTCCACTGAAATGCTGAAAGGTTAAATGAAAATGTGAAGTTAGAATTCTGTAAAGATGAAAAAACTGTGTGGCCATTTTCCCCCACGCATCTGTCCCCAAGTAGCACTGTAAGTCAATAGTCTCAGACACTGCCCGGAGGCCTATAGACCAGGAGTCCCCAACCTTTTTGGCACCAGGTGTTTCATGGAAGACAATTTTTCCATGGATCAGTGTAGGGGTGGGGGGTGGTTTGGGTATGAGTCAAGCACATTACATTTATTGTGCACTTTACTTCTAATATATAATGAAATAGTTATACAACTCACAGTAGGCTGGGGACTCCTGCTGTGGACTAATCCAGTGGAGTCCCGTCTCATTATGCTACTGTTAGGAAATTCTTCATGGTAGCTCACCTGTTTGGATATCTTAATTTTCATCACTGAAAACAGCCAGTCAAGATAAAATTTTTCAGCAGTTGTGGATTAGGAATGGCTTTTTAAAGTGCACACTTCCTACCTCTGCCTGTCTGCGGTATGGTTCTCTTGCCAGTGTGGCCATATACACAGGTGATCAAACTATTACCCAGATCACCCACCACATACATGCCTGGAGTGTACATGACATTTTCCTCTGCTGTATGCTTTGAAAGAAATAAAAAGTACATAGTTAGGGAGAAAAAAGTCTGAATTCCCATTTGAAAATTTTGTTAAAGCTATTTTGTCATTTAATGCCAAGTGTTCATAAGCAGGAGATTTTGCACATAAGTTGCTCCACTGACGACCGCCCATTCTCTCCCCACAAAGTGGTGGGCTGAGGCAGTGAGGCCCCCTAGGCTGGGAGTCTGAAGACCAGGGTTTGAGCCGAGCTCCCAGCTTCTCCTGTTACTAGCTGTGGTGCCTTGGGCAGGTATGTTAGACTCTGAACATCGATTCTCTCCTTGAGAAAACGAAGACAGTAACACCTGCCACACGTGGTTTATTGTGTTCAAAGCACAGAAGAAGGTCTCTTTCCTTGTGCAAGAGGGGGAAGTTTCTCCTTTGGCTAAAACTGAATGCTTTCTGACTAGGCCCAGCCTTGGGCTTTCCTCTCTGTCATTGTAGAATGCAGTATGAGCCCCAAACTGCTGTATCAGTTTAGGGACAGTCCGCTACCCTTGGTATCTGAGCACCTTCGATATCTGATCACTGTGACCTACCTTCAACAATAATCCTATCAAGTCAGTTTAGCTAGAAACCCCTCATCCTTGAGGTTTCCTCTTAGTAATTTTCCATCCACTGACCCGCACCCTGCTCCTTGTTATAAATCTCCACTTGTCCTTGTTGGAGTCAGAGCTGTGTCCACCTATCCTCACGGCCTCCCTTGAATAAAGTCCCTCTTACTGTCTTTAACAAGTGTTTGCATAAATGTTTTCTTAAACAATCATGATAGCTCAATATGGTTGAACAAATGAGTGTCTGTGAAAGTACTTTAGGAACTGCAAATTTCTGTGCAAAAGTGAGGTTTAAGAAAAGCTTAAGACCTTATGATGGGTCACGCACACAGACTGTGCAAAATTCACTGAGTTCTCTGTTCAAACTGAGCCTTCAAGAAGCCCAGAGAGGCAGCCACAGCACTCCTGGTTCATACGGGTGGCTGTGCTCACTTCCGTAACCCCGCGGTGGCCCAGTGACACTCACAGCACTTTCCATGCCCCCCTCAGCAATCCCAGGCTGATCCTGGCAGCCTAGCTGGACGCAGGGAGAACCATTTCTGACAGAGTTATGTATTTAGTGTGTTTCTTTTCAGCAGTTTCTGCCTTGCCGTCGTTAACATGTTCAGTGTCTCCCTCTCTGCACCATCGTTCACTGGAAGACGCATTCGTTTGTTTTAAAAAACCATCGCCAACAAGGACAGTGCTGCTACTTGAGCTGTAATTCTGCGCTGATGTGTTTGAGGCGATGTGAGCAAAAGGGTCGGCCTCGCCAGAGAGGCTGAAACACAGACCTTGCGGTGCCCCAGCGTGACCAAGCGTTGGTGATACCGCCCGGTCTGTGTTCCATGCCGTCCTTTTCCCCACGCCCAGCTGTAGGCCAAGGCTGTCACCTGCAGGGAAAAGAGAAGCATTTGTCTTCGCCCATCGGCCTCTGTGCCCCTTGGTGATGGTACATGTAGGGCCCGCACTGCACAGGAGCACGTGTCCCTAGGGCTCGGCCTGCCGGGGCACTGCATGGCTCTCACTGTGTTGTCTTGTGGTCCTCCCCGCACCTGCGAGGACTTTCAAAACATCCTTGTGGGCTGTGTCTGACGGTTGTGTTTCTGTAAAAAGGTGATTCTATGCCTTTCAGACCCACAGTGGCAAACAATAGCTGCTTTATATAGATAGAACAGGACAGATACTCCTCTGAGACAAGCTTGCTAAGTGTGCCCTGCCCCCCAGGCCAGGGCTGATCTGATGGCCGTGTCCAACTTCTACGTGCTTCTTTCTAAGTATACAAATGAACACATTTCATGGAAGCTTTCCTGCTTTCGAGAATTGAACTTAGGTTTCTTGTCCTTTCCCGCTGGCATTTCTCATTTTGGATCAATTTACTCGTTCTTCTAAGAGGATTTAAATGGGGGGAATGTGGAAGAACATTTTGTTGACATTGAGACATCATCAAAATCACGTTCCCTTATTTTTGGGAGGTGGGAAGGGGCCGCGGAACCTTAAGAAATCACTGTGGGGAAGGACAGCCACTGCCCAAGGAGATTCTGAACAGGAAAAATGACTCCAGCCCAATATTCATCTGAGTCCCTGCCTTCCTCCGGAGGCAGAATCCCCATTTCACACAGCTGGAATCCAAATGCTGCCTGTCCTACGAAAGCCAGAACTGTCCCCTCACAGTCTATGTGGCTTATCCTTCCACACAAAGCTGGTGGGTTTCCCATGGAGAAATACACGTTAATATTGCAGTTACTCATCTACTTTCCATCCTCACTCTTTAGCTTTTGTTGTATCATATTTTCTAGTTGCTGACACTGGCCACAAAAAAGATCCAAATCTAAAACTCTGTGAATACAGAAAACAATCTCTTCTCTATCTCTAGCTTTTATATTAATATTTTGGATTATATTCTTTGGAAACAGGTGAACATTCAAAATTATCTTGAATATTTGAATAATTGCACAAACTCTGTATTCTTGATTTAAAAAAATCAATGTTCCTTGAGAGTTCTTTTTTGGGTTATCAAATGGATTTTTTTTTTTTAATACTTTGTTCAGTCTTAAAAGATAGCAATGAATGGTAACTTTGTCAAAACTAAAAAAATAAAGGGACATTAAACTTAAAAAATATCATGCCTCAAAATCCCTTTTTGGTTGTGTTTCAGAAGAGAATAATAAATTTGACATCCTCTAGACTCGAAATTAATAAAAGTTATGTTCCTAAGAAAATGAGAGATTCGATTCCCTCAAATGTTGTTTCTTCCACATTTAAATACAAATCTATAGTTTTAGAAAAAGTGCTCTTCCTCTCTATATTGCTCATAGTAGTGTGGATTTTTTTCTATCTATGGTTATACTTATTTCTAAAGAATTTTTAAAAATTTTTTTTTAGAGAGATGTTTTTGACACAAGTTTCAGGGAAGTTATTCGAATATGGCCAAGATGTGATTATGTGACCATGACCCAGGGGACCTAAGGGGCAGACTATACAATTACAGTGGGGGATAAATTATAGAACATTGTGTATCACCTCAAAAAGGACATCTAAATCCTTTAGCTCTCACCTCCCAATACCGCTTATTTCCCCCTACCCCCAAGGTTAAGAAACCATGAATCAACTGTCTGTCTCTTTATATTTGCCTATTACGTACATGTTATATGAATGGATTTGTATAACCTGTGGTTGGTTGTTCCTGGCTTCTTGGACTTAGCATAATGTTTTCAAGGTCCATATATGTATCTGTACTTCTGTTTATTGCTGAATAATTTTCCATTGTATGGATATACCACATTTTACATATCCATTCATCCATTGATGGACATTTGGGTTATTTCCATCTTTTGGTTATTATGAATAATGCTGCTATGAAAGTTCACGTATAAGTTCCTATGTGGACATATTTTTCATTTATCTTGGGTATATACATAAGAATAGAATTGCTGGCTCATACGGTAACTCTATGTTTAACTCTTTGAGGAACTGCCAGACCATTTTCCAAAGTGGATACATCATTTTTCACTCCTACTAGGAACATACGAGGGTTCTAATTTCTCCACATCCATGCCAACATTTGTTATTATCTGACTTTTTTATTATAGTCATCCTCATGCATATGTAGTAGAATCTCACTGTGGTTTTGATTTGCATTTCTCTGATGACTAATGGCGTTAAGCATCTTTTTACATGCTTAAAGTCCGTCTGTGAATTTTATTTGGAGAAATGACAATTCAAATCATTTGCCTATTTTTTAAACTGAGTTTTTTGCTCTTTATGCATTCCAGATACAAGCCTCTTATCAAACATATGATTTGCAATTCTTTTCCCATTCTGTGTATTGTCTTTTTATTTTCTTGATAGTGTCCTTTGAAGCATAAAATTTTTATGAGGAAGTACAATCTATCTATTTTTTTCTCTTGTTTCTTCTGTTTTTGGTATTAAGTCTAGAATCTGTTGCCAAACCCAGGTCATGAAGATTTGTTTCCATGTTTTCTTTTAGAAGTTTTATAGTTTTGGCTCTTACATTTAGTTATTGGATCCATTTTGAGCTAATTTTTGTATATAGTGTGAGGTTAGGGTCCAGTTTTATTTATTTATGTTTTTGTATGTGGCTATCCATCTATCCACCATTTGTTTGAAAGACTGTTCTTTCACCCATTGATTGGTCTTGCCATTCTTGTCAAAAATCAATTGACTGTAGATACGTGGATTTATTTCTGGACTTTTCAATTCTGTCTCATCGATTTATATGTCCATATTTCTGCTATTACTATTCTGTCTTGATTGTCGTTGTATTGTAATAAGTTTTGAATCAAGAAATGTGTGGCCTCCAGCTTTGCTCTTCTCTTTGAAGATTGTTTTGGCTATTCTTGGTCCCTTGAGTTTTCATATGAATTTTAGGATCAGCTTGTCATTTTCTACAAAAAAGCCAGCTGGGATTTTTATAGGAATTGCATTAAATCCACATATCAATTTGGAAGGTACTGCCGTCTTAACAATATGGTCTTCCAACCCATGAATGCAAGATGTCTTTCCATTTATTTAGATCCTTTTTAAATCTTTAACAATGTTTTATAGTTTTCAAGGTATTTGCATTCATTTTGTTAAATTCGTTTTTAAGTATTTTATTCTTTTTGGTGCTATCATAAATGGAATTATTTTCTTAATTGCATTTTTATTAATATTAATAGATATTCATTGTTATATAGAAATATAATTGAATTTTCATATATTTATCTTGAATCCTGCAATTGTGCCAAACTCTCTTAGTTCTAATAATTTTTTTAGTGGATTCCTTAAGATTTTTGTTTATACAAGATCATATCATATGTGAATAGAAGTAGTTTTACTTCTTTCCTTCTAATCTGGATGCCTTTTATTTCATTTTCTTGCCTAATTGCTTCTATTAGAAATGGGAAAATAGTTAATCTTTATTTTCATTTACGTCTAACTAAAGTGTCACATTTTCTTTTATCGTGAATGTAGACCACAATCCATAGTCATATTAGTAGTACCTCTGACTCTGTCACCAAATTGCAGATATTTTCATGTCTCATTACTATTATTATAGATCTCAAAATATTTTCATGCACATCAGTACTTAGAAATTATAGTTGTCATCAGACTTGCCATTAGATGTTGTAATGGAGTACATCAATAAAAGCACAATTAATAAAGCAGAATATCACATATTTTCCATGTTTTGATAACTGTAGCTTATATAATTTTTCATTGCTATTCTTTGCATTTTATGAATATAAGGAAAAGTTATCTAAAGGGGACCAGGGCATAAAAAAGTTAAAGAGAAGATTATAGTATCAGGGGTCCTGAATGTCACTGAGCCTGAAATCTAGGGAACATTCTTTCCTCCTGCTGCTCGTTAGGGTTATCCATAAGGGCAGGCACATTCTCTTCAATTCTTAGGACCCTCTGCCCAAAAGCCTCTCTCCTAAGTAACAGATGGGGAAAAGGAAGAAATCAGTATTTCAAATAATGAGTGCTTCGGTCTTTGTAAAAGTTACCAGTGAAATAAACTCCTTTTATGCTTTTGTCGCACCAGGTACCTTCTCAAACCAGATTTCATGAGGCGGCCTGATCGAACATTTGACCCCTTTTCTGAAACTCCTGTTGATGGGGTTATTGCAGCCACTTGTTCAGTGCAGGTGAGGCCCCTGTTCCTCACAGAGTAGTGTAATTGTGTATACAAATGATCCTGTAAAGAAATCACAATTAAAATATTTATCGTCAAATTGCAAGATCCATGTGTTGCTTATAGTTGTGACTTGAAATTTCTGCCCTTTTTTGATGATACACGTTTTTTTTTAAGACAAAACCTCATTTTGTCACCTGGGCTGGAGTGTAGTGATGCAATCATAGCTCACAGCAACCTCAACTCCTGGGCTTAAGTGATCCTCCTGCCTCAGCCACCCGAATGGCTGGGACTACAGGTGCATGCCACTATGTCCAGCTAATTTTTCTATTTTTTTGTAGAGGCGAGATCTTACTATGTTGCTCAGGCTTGTCGCAAACTCCTGAGCTCAAGCGATCCTCCCACCTCGGCCTCTCAAAATGCTGGGATTACAGGTTTGAGCCACAGCACCCAGCCTGAGATACATTTTTCACTAGTAAAATTATTAACTAGTTTGAGTGAAAGACACCGTCAAAAAATCACCTACTATATGATTCAATTTATGTAACATTCTAGAAAATACAAACTATAGCGACAGAACGTAAATCAGTGGTTTCCTCTGGACAGAGATGGAGGGAAGAATGGATTATAAAAGGGCACAGAGAACTTTGGGGAATGATGGAAAGATTTGTTATCTTAATTGTGATAGTTTCACAGATGTGCTCATACATCAAAACTGATCTAAGTGTACACTTTAATTGTGTATGGTTTATTGTATGTCGGTTATACCTCAGAAAAGCTCTTTGAAAATTATTAACCATTAGATAACAAGAAAAAAACTAATAAATGGCTATAGTCACTTGACAAGTAAATGAAAAATAGTTTCTCTGTAGCTTTACAGTAGATAGATTTTAGCACTGGTCTTTACAAATATATAGTAGTCATAGCTGTACACTGTCAATATCAGTAAAAATAACAGGCAAATTTTCGCATTGCTTTTCTTTGTGTGTGTCTCTTTTCAAGACTTTTAAAAGAATTAACTAATAAGTATGGCATCACTATGAAAGGATCTTGGGGTATATCTGAATCCATTACTTCATAGATGCGGACGCTTGGGCAAAATGAAGATGCTGTGGACACCGTTTCTTTGTATTATATGATTCATGTATATTTTCCTCATTCTTTTACTAGACAGTTCTATAGGGCAGAACTTCTGCCTAGGACAATTTTTTTCCCCCACATATAGTAGTTTCTCAGTAATGTTTTGGTTTAATAAGGAATTGATGCATTATTTCCATAGATAATTGCAGTTTACCAAAATAAACAGAATTTCTTACTTCCCGATTATTCTTTGCTACTGATGCTTACACAGGGTTCACGACTTTCTCACCCTATTTTTATGTTGCTACAGGTCATATCAGGTCAATTCTTATCAGATAAAAAAATTGGCACCTACGTAGAAGTGGATATGTACGGGTTGCCCACCGACACTATACGTAAGGAATTCCGAACGCGCATGGTTATGAACAATGGACTCAATCCGGTTTACAATGAAGAAGCATTCGTATTTCGGAAGGTAGGGCATCTTCAGTGTGTCAAACTCACTCTGCTAATTTGAGAGCCTTAGTTTTAGTGCAGAGGCACTACCTGATAACAGGGACAATCATTCAAACCACTGTGTCTTCTTTTTTTCTTCTCCTAATGGATCACTTCTGTAGCTGTCATATGATTGTTGGTTCTGTTTGGCCCTGCCCTTCTTTTGGTTCTCCTCTCCTCCTTGAAGGAGGAGCCCACTTCTTATTTGGAAATGCCCAAGCTTCAGGTTTGCAATCTATTAGAATGTGTCCTTGCTGGTGAACACCACCATACATTGGAGAGTTCTTCTGTGCCCTGGAAGTTACTGGTAACTTGCACTGTTCCATTAGCTGAGTAGTCAGGTAAGATGCTTCATCCAAAAACTAAGGTCAATAAATGTCATCGCATGGGTCAGTTGGTATGGTCCTGTCCTCCAGAAAGAGTGGCACCTGTTGCTCCTCACAGGTTTTATGCTTCATGTGCTGTTTTCAGTGTTTTCCTTTTTTCTCCCAACACTGCATACTGGATCCTAAGAAGAATCACAGTCATTCTCTCTAATGTTCAGTTTTTAATCTCTTAATCATTTCCCCCCTTTGTTTCTCTTTTGTCAATTGAAGCTGCATTGAGAAGTCCTTGCATTGGCAGTGCCATCACCAAGAATGTCTGTTTTTCTCTCTTAGTGTTCTGTTATCCTGACCGAAATGATTTCTTGCTGCTTCTTTAGGCATAGGTTTTCCAGGTGGTTCCGCTCCGTTTGTATGTCAGGCTGCACAAGTAATTGGCTTCGTGTCTTAACAAAACAGGGATTATCCATTTCAGAATAGAACAACTGGCTTACAGAAGCCCTATTAAGGGAGATCAATGTAAGTTTGATAAAATAGGATTTTGAAATTTAGATTCACTCCAGGATGTGAATACCGTTATGCATGCAACCCTCCCAGGTCACTTCTCTACCCCTATCAGGATGTGGTATAAATTTCATACCCAGCTGTGACTTGTCTTGTTTTCTCCCTTGATGTTTCCAATTTGTTACAGCTGAATCTGTTGCCGGTATGGCTAATGTTCTTTGGCACAATGCATAATCTCTACACGTATTTCAAGAAATTCAGAGAGTTGAATCAGGCATTCTTTGTTTTTGATGAATGAGGAAATATTCAGCTTGGTTTGTGTATGTAATAGTTCTGGCCCCAGAAAGAAGATACTGATTCTGGATCCTTCTCTGTTCTTCAGGAAGTTATATTTTTTTCATTGATTATCAAGTGCTTTAACTTTGTTTTCTTATTGTTATTGTTGCTTTGTTTTTTCAGTAATCTCACAGAGTAAGAGTGGCAAAGCCCAAACTTCCCATTCACCACGTGAGGAACAAGAGTGGGGAATGTTGGCTGAATTTTAGCTTGATTTCTCTTCACCGTCTTCTTGCAGTTAGAATTAAATTAAGCCTCCTGCTGTGAATAGACAACGAATCCATTGTCTATCTTTAAACAGAGTAGTCAGATCAGCCAAGATGTTCTGGTGCTCTTGGCCAATAAAAAGACATTCCTGATTGAACACGTTGGATATTCTTTTGTCATGTTGCTATTTTGTATCTGAACAAGGATTCTGCCAGCTACACTCAGATTTTATGTTCATTTATTCAGTTTGGGGGTGGCTGGAGTAGATACATTGGAATCAAAGTATATTAATGTTTCTAACTGCCCCATCTTACTCTACTTAATATCCCAAAATGTGCTGAAAACTGAGAAGTGCAAGAAACAAGGAGAACCTAAATTTATGTATAAAAATTTTCTTTTATGCAGGAAGCATTTCTTCAAAGATACTTTCTCTGTTCTTAAAAACAGGCAGACATAGATGTTCGAAGCAGCCCAGGTAGTAGACAGAGCACAGAATTATCAGTCAAGAGCCCCAGTTCCATTCCCAGGCCCATTGTCACTACAATCTCTGAGATTGAGGAAAGTCACTTTATTTATCAAGGTCTCCTTTTTCTCACCCATGACATGGGTGGGGCTAGGGAAAGATGGCAAGGGTTAGAGTGGTAATCTTTAGCATCCATTCCCTCTAACCTATTTGGTGAGATAATTTCCAGGAAACATGTTCCAATTGCCATTCTCAAGGTCTTGGGCATCATAGCCCCCACAGTACACTTTAGGAATGCAAATTAATCATGGGCTAATTTTCACCATAAAGGAGCAGCATTTCAGAGCAGTACAGATTTAGTCCAAATTCCTGGAGTCATGGTTCTCGGGAGCTGCATTATACAAATCAGTGAAAAGTCCTGTTCTTTGTTTGCAGGTGATCCTGCCAGACCTGGCTGTCTTGAGAATAGCCGTGTACGATGACAACAACAAGCTGATTGGCCAGAGGATCCTCCCACTGGATGGGCTCCAAGCAGGGTATCGACACATTTCCCTTCGAAATGAGGGAAATAAACCATTATCACTGCCAACAATTTTCTGCAATATTGTTCTTAAAACATATGTGCCTGATGGATTTGGAGGTAAGAGATATTTGGGTACAGAATACGATATAGATGAGGTTCTAAGTTACAAGATTATGAAACATTTTGTCCATGCTTAAAAACAATAATAATCACGTCTCTTCCTGCTAATGCTGCCGACCCTGGGAGCCTTGAAGACATCAAGGACAAAGAGTAACCTCAAGTTTTATTATAAAGAAATGAAAGGACAAGGCTAGATTATCTTTGAAATCCTTTGTTATTTTAAAATACTATAATGTTATGTTGTTTATCAATTTTTACAAACATGTTTCTGCGAAGGATATATTTACACTGGCAATCAAAGTGGGGGAAAAGAGACATTAAATAAGGTAAAAAACCATAGATATCTTATCAGCTGGTATCACTGAAAAATTTAAATTGAACTCAGCTATCAACATACCTGAATTTTCTTCCAAATCCACAAGAAAGTTCAATTCATAAAGAATCCCAGTTATCAATCCACATGGGCTTTAAGATAATCAATGGGAAGAACCAAAAGTGAGACCAAATCATAGGATTTTGCTTATGCCCAAACATATTAATTTTTATAGCCCCCATGCATGCCAAGAACATTAAAAGAAAACAAAGACCCTCTACCTTGTCAGTGTGTTGAACTATAAGGAAGCATGTAGCAGAGTGTCTGCATTGAATTAGCCAAGGGTTCAAATCCTCACTCTCCACTGCTGGTGAGGTGACCTTAGGAGTAGAATATAAACCTCTTTCCTAACCTGCCTCACCTATAAAGCAAAGACAATAATGCTGCCTCCCTCATAGCACTGGTATGATGTGCTTTTCAGTACAGTACATGACACAGCAAGGCTCAAAATGTACAAGCATGTGCATGTGTGTCTGTAGATACATAATACCTGTACTATACCGGAACACAACGTTATTTTGTTTGGGCAATATGGGATTATTTTATTGATTTTATTGTTTGTTTTTAGTAATGCATGCTTCTCTGGGGGCATATTTTCTGCAACTGATCTTCAATTTTAACAACCTGATTGTAAGTTCAAAAAGTAGATTAAGCTATGAGGATTTTTTCAGTCACAAGATTTATAGTAAGGACTCCTTCCTCCTTCTCTTTTGTCTTTTATTTATAAAAAGGGAGCACATTAGAAGCTACAACATACAGCAACAGATATAAGAACCCATAAAAGAGGCAGGGGGTTGATGCTATGGGGCTGGGTGAGTGGGTCAGAAAAAGGAGACGGGAGACACGCAGTGTGTGTTTAGCAGCTGCAGGAGCTTTATGCCTGCTTTGCAGCACAGTGATGCCATGAGACATCAGAAGATGAACTAAATCGTGCTCTGCATACTTGAGCTTAGAAAGCAGGGAGTGTGCAATACCTGATACATTTTGGAAATAATTGTATCAACCCATATGATGGTAGATTTAAAAGTTTTGCTTCTGCATGGGTTCAATTTCAAGTGAAACTCTATAATTCATTCCTGGGAAATGAGCCATTTGAATAGAAAAGGGAAAGAAAGCATTTATTGAGTGCCTACTTTTTGCCAAGCACTTTATATAAAGAGAGGCCAAATGCATTCAATTGTTCAGAATGGATGTGGGCATATGTAGATCTATGTGGAAGAAATATCTACATTTATAATGTAGCTTACTACCAGTGTCGATATTTAAGTATTGATCCAAATGAATCTCTTTAATAATAGTCTTGTGAGTATTCTTTCCTAACAAGTTGCTGTGGCCACTTATTTTAGCAGAAGCATTTGAATTTCTGTACTGCCTTACCATTGACGAGATTCTGCAGTTAATGCCTTAACTTCAGATTTGATGTTCAAAGACAATTTATTCAGAATTCTCTGGTCATCTCTTTTATATGTGAAGAAATTGAGGCCAGATATGACCTTTAAAGGTCTTCCGTAAAGATAGCAAAGATAGTATGAGAATTTTTTCCAGATTTCTCATCTTTATGGCCTCTTGACTTGTACAAAATGTGTTCCTACTTCGTCTGTTTAGCTAACCTCCCACACTCAATGTTTATGTGCTGAACCAGTGACAGGAGATATATAGAGTCTGTGTTCCTAGAATGTTGACATTCCCTGTTGATTATATAGGAACAATTCGAAATGAAGCGTGGCACCATCATGCTCAGCATTTTCGAGGAAAAAAAAGAAAACTCGTCAATATAAATCACCAAATTTTTATTTAGCTACAGAAAGATAGTGTGAACTCATCACTTTGCTCCACAAATACATATAGCAGGTTTATTCTATAAAAGGTAGGATAACTAAAATATGTATCAGAGAGATTCTCACAGCACAAAGAATAAAATAAGGGTCACCCATAAATCCACTGCCCAGAGAGAACTACTGTTTACTTCCAATATCATTTCTTTTCTCTGTTTTACTTGTAATAAAATTGGATCTTACTGTTATATACTCATTTGGAGTTCTAATCTTTTTTTCACTTAATGGAGAGTATTTTCCCATGTCATGAAAAATTTTTATATTTTTATCAGCTGTGAAGGATTATCTTTGATCTGTGCCATAATTTAGTATTGATAAACATCGAAGTCATTTTTATTTTTTATAAACAAGATTGCACCTAAGAACTTTAAGCACTTTTTATGTTCATCATCTCACTGAATTCTCACAATAACCCTGCAGGGTAGATGGTATCTACCCTAATTTCCAGATGAAGAAACTGGACATTAATCAATTTGCTGAAAAAACGAGGCCAGAACCCAAGGCAAATTTGGTTTGCCCTGCCACTCTGTCTTCTTTATTTGGGGAAAAACTAAGGGGGAAAAAGGGAAAATCATCTGGTCTTTGATTCTTGCCTTTATGTATGTCTTGTTTTCTGCAACTAGCTGTGCTTTCCTCACTGTGTTAGAAGAGAGCTAACAGAAAGTTTAACATGTTTCCAGAATCCTGAAGAGTTTATTAGCTGAATTTTCTTGGATATTTGTAGTACAACAGAGAATTAACAACTCGGTGGTTTTCTTTTCCCCCAGATATTGTGGATGCTTTATCAGATCCAAAGAAATTTCTTTCAATTACGGAAAAGAGAGCAGACCAAATGCGAGCTATGGGCATTGAAACAGTAAGTAGAAATGGTTGATTAAAGACAGCCAACTTGGGGAAGTTTGGTTGTCGAACAGTGATTACAAAAGCAAGATAAAGTAACAAATTAATATAGCAAGTTTAAAGAGGGTTTTTAAAACTGAACTTATCAATTCAACAATAGGTTCAAGGGTCTACAAGAGTGAACCATGTTTAAAAAAAATGTGACCACCCTCAGAAAAACCCACTTCACAACCTGTGGCTTAACTCACAGCTGGGGACCTCTGCCCCGTTTGAAACAAAGTGGAAAACATCTATGATGCTTTTAGGAAAATGCATCCCTAATCCAAAATCCCAAATCTGAAAGTTTTTGAGCACAGACATGATGCCACATGGCTGGCTGAGATAGTGACACCTTAGGTTCCTGATGATTCAATGTATACAAACTTTCTTTCATGCACAAAATTATTTAAAATATTGTATAAAATTATCTTCAAGCTATATGCATAAGGTCTACATGAAACATAAATGAATTTCATGTTTAGACTTGGGTCCCATGCCCAAGATATTTCATTATGTATATGCAGATATTCTAAAATCTGAAAAAAATCTGAAATCTGAAACATTTGTGGGCCCAAGCACTTCAGATAAGGGATACTCAAACTCTATAGGATGTTTCTGTGATACACTGAAATACTAGCTAACCTAGTTCAATGAATTCATGAAAATGGTATTTATTAATGATTCTTCATTTTGTACCAGGCTTGCCTTCCAGCTTTCTTCTATTCTGGTGCACACTTGGGTTGTTTCTTTGTTTTTACTTGTTCGCTTTACCAAACTCTTCAGTTCGGGGTGGAAGGAGCATCTTTCCAGTAGCTGGGGAAAGAGGAGATATTCTCTGCTTGTCAAGGAGTTAAATCTCCTTTCCTTGACTTCCTCCTTTGCCCCAAGCCTAAGAAAACTACATAATCTTTACTTGAGCTGGACAAACACCCTTTAAGAGAGTAGAAATCTGAGAAAGGGGAACAGGAGAAGTTGAGTGGTACAGACTGGATTCTGTAAAATAAAGAATGTGCAAGATATTTGACCTTGAGTGGCATTCATTTGGGTCAAGATAAATGTTTCTGTTCCAGAGTGACATAGCCGACGTGCCTAGCGATACTTCCAAGAATGACAAGAAAGGAAAAGCCAACACCGCCAAAGCAAACGTGACCCCGCAGAGTAGCTCCGAGCTCAGACCGACCACCACGGCCGCCCTGGCTTCTGGCGTGGAAGCCAAGAAAGGTGAAGGAGATTTGTGGGGCCCTTCTCTGTTCTGGCAATTTTAGATCCTTTCTAAAGAGTCTTTTATGAAGGATTGGAAACTGTTAATTCTGCCAGTTTTCATTGCCCCATGAAACTCAAAAAGCAGCTTATTTTCTTGTGCATTGGACAAAATGCTTAATTTCCTTGAGCGGGTAATAGGGAATGAACATTTGTGTTGCATCTGCTAGATCCCCTGCACCCACCTTAGCTGTAAGGGGCACACTATCCATAGTTTTAGGGAATATTCAGGTTGTGTGTCCTTTATGGGAAAAAACCTTTCACACAGTAATGTTAGCTAACTCATCCCACTCTTCCAGATACTGCGTAGGTACTTATCTGAACAGTCGGTGGGCGTGTGAACCAACAGAGTCATGACTATTTGGACATCTAAATTCCCTTACTGATAATTTCCCTCATATGTAGATATTTAGCACCCATGATTATTTAGTTGTAAAAATTATCGATGGATATTTAAAGGTCAATTCCATGTTGCTACCTGTGGATGAACCAAAAGATCATAAGAGGTGTCATCACAAAGAATTATGCATCTCATGTGCTAATATTCAGCCTATATGTAGGGAAACAGCTGTCCTGGTTATTTGTGATTGGCTTCCATTCTAATTAGCCAGGCATCCATTGATTGGATGTGCCCATTCCATACTGGTAATTAAATATTTTAAATATCCTCCTTGACCATGAGTCATTTACTAAACTCACTCTTCTTACCTTAATAAGAATTTCTCTTTTCCTCATGATTTTTTATTCAGTATATATAGTTCCCATTTATATGTGGGTTGAGTGTCCTCAGTATAAGGAAATCAAGTAGTTCATACAGTTAAGTACGCACAGTGCTGCCATTGAAGGTAGGAAATGACAGGCTTTCCCAAACCAAAGCAGCATAGTAATTTAGCAGGAAACTAAGTGTGCATTGAGCTTTGTGAAATAAATTAGAAAATAAGACTGCACAAAAGTAGCCAGTTTGTACTTGGCCTGCAGCTGTTTGTCTGTTCTTTCCTGGAGAGAACAGAGAGCAAGGTAATAATATAGACTTTGGGTGTTCCATACCAGCCCGGTTATTATGAACATTAGCCATTCCAAGAGAAGCAGTGGAAAATGGGAGAGTTTATGTTTAAAGTTCTTGTATCACACTCGCTAGTACATAAAGACATTAGTAATTATAGTGCATTAAGTGGCCTGAAAAAAACGATGTCATGTGACCAGCTTACAAAAGACAAAAATGATCCTAGTTCAGAAGGAACCGTGCATGTGAGTAGAGGTGCCTCACCCCTGGTTTCAAACACGGCTACGTTTAAAGGAGCCAGGCAACTGTCACCTCCCTCCACTCTAGTCTCTTCAACAGATGCCCTGAGAAAGTGTCTGCATGCAATTTCGTTTTGACATTTTACTCAGGAGACTTGAAAGTCTAAGTCACAGTACTGGATTCTACGAGAAGTGCCTGCCTTCCTTCAGGGACCTCACGTGTTCATTTTACAGACAAGAGAGCTGAGACCCAAAGATAGGGAGCTCTTAGCTGGGCCAGGATTCACTCTCCTGCCTTACACTGCCTCCGTCCCTAGGGAGGTAGCTTGTGGCATCATACTTAAGAGATCAGAGAAGGACCCCAGGGACCCTTGGCACTCCTGTCATAACATATTACAGACGCAATACCAATCTCTCTCAGCCAAGACTCTCCTCCTTACTACCCTCACAGTGGATGTGCAAATCTTAAAATGCGTAAGACTGAAAAACCTGGGACTCGATTCCTGTCTTTCTTAAATATATCATATCTAGCCTTTGGAATTCTAATGGAAATCAGTTATAGTACAGAGTGAACATTCATTTTGTTTGCTTGAGATGAAAATCTGCAGTCAGAACCTGTTTGGTGATTCTTCTGCAGCTGTGGTTGCCATGGCGACACCTGGCCCAGCATCACTCAGATGGCAGGATGACTTAGTATATTACTCCAGGTCCTCCCGGCAGCATCCTGTTATGTAATGGTTTAATTTCATTATTGCTTATGTGTTAAAGGCATTACTGTGCTCAATAGCGTGCTGCTTAAATGCTACGGTTAAATTTGGTAAAAAGGAGAAGCTAAAAAATAGTTTTGTTCTTTGGTAATTAAGGAGGGAATAGAGTTAAGGTAGTTGACTGATATGATATGCCTTGAAGTACAGAGATAACAGTAACTGATAGATGCTGTTGTGCCTTATCAGATCCCCTTTATGGGGCTGCTGCTCCATTTCCCAGCTCCTGAGTTTTGGCTGATTGGGAATTACAGCTACTCCTTCAGAGAATTGCCCTGAGACCATGGGAGTTCTCTTGCCTGGAAATACCTGGAAGGTTTTAAAAAATATCTGAAGCTCTCTAGCTGACTGATCCAGAGTTACAAAAGCCCAGTCTCCTTTGGGCAAGGTAGAACAACTCTTGAGTACCATGTATACTAAAGGGCTCCTCGCAGGAGCAGGCCGAGGCTAGATTTCTGCTAGAAACCCACCCTACCTTCTTCCTCTGCTCTATCCTGTTTGTCTCACGCCCTTAGGGGTTTCTCCCAAGAGTCTGCTCTCAGTAAATCATGTGCACGTGAATCCCCTTCTCAGGCCCTGCTAGTAAGGAACCTGACCTAAGATAATGAAGCATTTCAGTTGTCCAGTTAATTGTTCTGTAATAGGCATTTAAGATGTTTATATCCCATTGCATCATATGTAAAGCTGCTTCAGAGTCTTTAGATGAGATCAATATGTGAATTTTATATTATCAGTTATTCTCTCTAACTTTTAGTATACACAGTGACCTAATTTTTTTTTTTTTTTTTTTTTTTTAGGTATTGAACTTATCCCTCAAGTGAGGATAGAAGATTTAAAGCAGATGAAGGTAAAATTGCTTGATCATTTTGCAAGCACCCTTGTATTATATTAATACATATTGGTGACACGAATGTATTTTTATTTCTCACCAAGTGTAATCATCATGACCTCAAAAAACCTATTTTGAATCCTCTTTATTTCCCCACAGGCTTATTTGAAGCATTTAAAGAAACAACAGAAAGAGTTAAATTCTTTAAAGAAGAAGCATGCAAAGGTATAGTGTTTTAAAGCTATTATTTTGCATTATGTACTGAGGAATGAGTCATAGCAAGAAACATGAATGACTCAGAGCCCATAGCAGCCAACTTGATGGCAGTACTTTCATTTTAACCATTAGCAATGAAATTAAAAATTAGAATCTGTTTGGGAATGGTTGTCACCGATCTGTAGTCTGCATTTCTAACAGTTATTTCAAACACATAACAAAACTTTATCCATTTAAAAATTGTTCCATTACTAATATGACTTTATATAAAATACTGGACCACAGCCTGACTATTGAAGACCAGCTCACAATTTTAGCCACAACTTATGTGAATCCCCTGGGTCCCTGTCAAATAGTTTGCCTCGCAGAGTGCACGGAGGGAGATGCCAGCAAGCTCTGAACCTCCCACTCGTGGCTCCTAGAGAGAGACGCTTCTCACTTTTCCCCCATTATGTAAACCCTACCCAGTGGCCTACTTCTGAAATATATTTATTTTCCCTTTTTACCCATAAGAAGAGGCCTTTTTGGCAGTGATCATGAAAAATTATAAGAGCTAGTTGCAAATTTAAGAGAACAGCAGGAGGTGGCCCCAGAAATTCTCCTGTAGGTTGGAAAACTTCACAGCCCTCGAACACGATCCTTCTTTCCAGACTTCCATCCCAGAGAAAGGAGAAAAAGGTAGGACCTCTTGGTAGGGGCTCTTGGAGACAGAGCTATATAAAGTAGGGATTTCAATTTGTTGGTTATTGGCAACAAGCTGGGATATGGAAAGGCAACAGAAAAAGAGAGAGAAAAGGGAGTAAGAGAGAATGCAACTGAAAAGACTTTATTTATTAGGAATGGAGTTGGGTCCCATATGTTGCAGTATTACCTAACAGATTTTTCTTGCATTTAAATTGGATCTCTGTCATTGAACAGGCACCTCAATGGCCTTTGGGCTAGTTGGAAACAAATATTTGGATCTCATTTAATATTTTCTTGAGGCATGACCAGAAGATACAGTGTGACTGATAATGTAGCAACAATAATAGAAGCTAGAATTCTTGCCTGCTCAGTCATTTCCAGATGCTGTGCTCAACACTTTACATGTATTGTCTCATTTGACACTCTCTACCCTGTAAAGTAAATTCTGGTTAAGTCTCCATTTTACCCAAGATGGAATTAAGGATTAGTGAAATTAAACAATTTGATGCCCCAGAGTTCGGAGGAACAAAGCTATTATTTAAACCTTCATCATCTGGGTCCAGGACCCTTGGTCTTGCCGCATTATCCTGTGTAGGATATTGGATGCTTCGCTAAGTAGACAAGTTCCCCTCATTGGGTCAAATGCAGTGATAGCGCAGGGGGCATTAAGAAAAATCGCCATCGACTTTGGACAGTGTCCATGTGCTGGTTACCTGGACAGTTGTGAAGAAACGGTGCTCCTCAGTTTTTAGAACTCGATGGACTGAGCACAGTTGTCTGGTGACTCCCTTGTCTAAACCTTTCAGTCCACAAAGTCAGAAATGACTTTGGTCAGTTCATAGGTCTGTGTGTTTAATCAGAAAAGCAGCAAAGATGAGAAATTGGTCTTCTATTAATTTAAGACAGTTTAGAGCTGGCTTTGGTGGGTTTTCCTTCCACCTCAGAATGCCTTGGGCTTCATTCCTTCAGTTTCCTTCTCTCTGGTTGGCAGGGAAATACTCATATCTTTCAGTGATCAGTAAGTCCCATGTGGCTGAATGAATCCAAGTTGCCTTCATTTGTAAAAAACAACCTCAAGCTTCTTAAAGTGCCATGTTATAATAGAACCTAAAAGAAGATGTTCAATCTCCCCAAATCCTACCTTCCAAATTTGGACTTTCATAACAGCTTTAGTGTACGTTTTTTTAGAGGAAGTATTAGCCCTCAAAATTCCTTAGGTCAAGTGACAGAGCTAAATTGCTACAAGATACGAACACTTACCCTATGTTTTTCAGAATGTTTTTCAGGAGTATTTCTGAGCAGGGGGATCCATTTTGCTGGTTATTTTTCGTTTCTTCTTGCACTTGCCCTTGTCTGAGTCACAAGTGTGTGAATATAAGCTTATGAATGCATTCCTTCTTCCACATGAAATACACAGGGGACCCACTTTTTTATTCAATCTGTTTCAGCAGTATAATTTATGAAATCTGCATTCTAGAGTCTTTTTATAACAAAAGTACTAATAAATAATAAATCAAACTTTTTTTTAGTGCCACTTTTGCGTCACACATTTTATACATATTCTCAAGTCCTCACCATACCCTTGAAACCTAAATAATACTCTCCACACTTTGGACATGAATAAAATGAAATTCAGAGAGGTGCGTCCCTTGCCCAGAGTAATATATCTAGTTAGTGCTGGTTACAAGCCCTATTTGCCTACTCCTAACACCCATGTCCTTTATAACTTTCCATATTGTCTACCTTTATAAAAAATTTTTGTATCTTGTATAATTATCCAAGTGCTTTGCAAATGACTATTTTCTAATAATTAGACCTTCCTGTCTATAAACATTCTATAATTTTTTAGTCTATAATATTTCCTTAATATTTTCTACTGTCTTATCTGAGCCAACTTCTAAGACGAAGAATATGTATGTATATTTACTTGCCTATCTACATGAAAATGGTAATACTAGTTAGTGCATATAGATGGTTACTTAAACACTTATTCTTCTGTATTCTTATAACAATTATACAAAGGAGTACTATACTTGTATTAACTTGTATCAGTTAGCTTTTGCTGGGTAATAAACCACCCTGAAATGTAGTGGCTTAAAGCAACAACCATTTATTTAGCTCACAATTTTGTGGATCTTCAGTTTGGGCCAGGTTTAGCTGGATGATTCTTCTGGTCTCCGCTGGACCCACTCATGCATCTGCTGCTACTACCAGTTTGGCAGGTAGTCGGCAGACGGGGGCCGGCTGATTTAGGAAGGCCCCTGCTAAACCACTTCCTCTCCGCTGTATGTGGTTTCTTGTCTTCCAGCAGACTAGTCCAGGCTTGTTCACATGGCAGGGGTCCCAAGAGCCCAAGCAGATCATAGAAAGTTTCTTGATGCCTCAGCTCAGAACTGGCATTCCATCACTTCCACCTCATTCATGGCTAAAGCAAGTCATAAATCCACCTAGCTTCAAGGGATGCGGACTCTGTCTCTTGACAGGTGACAAAATCACTTCAGAAATGGGAGTGGATACAGAAAAGGAAATAATTGTGGCCATCTTTGCAAACAGTCTACGAACCATTTGACATATAAAATAATTTACATTTAAAAGAAACACAGCCTGACTAAATCACGTAGGTTTAAAATGATGGAGCCAGGATTTGAACCAAGTTCAGTCTGACTTGAGAACCCAAGCTCTTAACCACTATGTTCAGCTGCCTCTGACTTTATTCACACTAATTTTTCCTCTCTGTACACATCTTTTTTCTTGATGGTCTCAGTAACAGGCTTTTAAGAGCAATTGTAAGTTTGTCAGGGCACAAATATCACGGGTTCCTTTGGGACTGGTTTTTCAACACATGATCATTGGGCCAAGTGCTGGAGGCTTCATCAAATTGTGTATTCCTGTGCCCATCTGAGACTCGGTTATAAGTCTTCAAGGAGAGAGTATAGGAAATATATTTTAAATAAGATTCTCCCTTACACACAATAAATTTTGAGAACTGTTTCTTCAGGAACATTATTTAGCACTCTTTGCTATTCCTTGACCCGTTAGTGGTAACCCTACTAATTGTTTGCAAGAGGCCAATCAGACCTGCATAAGGAAACAGAGCTTTTACCCTGCTATCAAGCAATAGAAAGAATAAATTCCCCCATATTTCAATGAAAGAAAATCTACAACTTTTTTATAATAGTTTTGAAGCTGCCTAAGATGGGGCTAAGATTTGCCACTCCAAAGCCTTGGGTTATGACATTACCAACAGAGGAGAGAAGGTGACCTGGGCTACGCCCTCACTACTGCCGTGTGCATGGCCAAACCTTGGCACTTGGTAGCTAAGAGCAGAGACTGATACTCAGTCCCATATCCAGCAACTGTAGGAAGATCTCAGCTCTTACGTATCAGCCTAGATAAATAATTCCACTTCTCAGACATAAAGGGAAACAGAGAATCCATGAACTAAATAAACTCCAGATGTTTAAGAAATAAATGTGTAGTCCAACAGAGAGTTTATTACCAAACTTGAAGATTAGCTTCAGGAGAATAACAGAATAGTGGTATGAGTATGAGGATCTGCTGTTTGCAGATGAGTCATAGAAATAGATCTGTGATCTGCTGTTAGGATATTGAGAAGAAAAGACAGGGGCAATGAGACCAAGATGCACATAAAAATGCCTAGTCTTTCGAAAATGAGATGGCTAATTGCTTTGGATCCTCTAGTTGCAGCTGGCAATCAGACTTCTACATGTTTCTCACTTTCTAGAACAATGTCTTCAATTTGAAATGGAAACTAGGGGAATGGGTCTCAAGTGTCCATTAAATGAGGCACAGAAAAAGCAGAACTAAGCTGCAGTAATCCTACCTTAGCACATGACTCACTGGGGTCCAGAGCTGGGATTACTTTTGTTAAAAGGCAGGCATGCCTTTCAGTTGTCCAATGTGGTCAAATCCTTAGAGCAAAAGAAAAAAATATCTAAAACCCAAAATTGGATAAATATCCCCAGTAACATGTTAGAAGGAGAATTACAATTCAAATGTCTATAGGAAGTAACTGAGGGGCACAGGCCAGGTACTGACTCTAGAAAAACAGAGCACTCTTTCCTATCCAGGGGCCACGTCAGACTCAGCTCCCACCGCTGGTGCCTAGAGAGTCTATGGGCCAGCTGTGTTCTCTAAAGCAGAGGCACAAAATCTGAAATCTTATGTGAATCTCCTGATCATATAAGAATTTAATATTTACCTCTAATTCAATCTCGAAACCATGGAGGCCAAAAAAAAAAAAAAAGAAAAACCACCCACAAACTACATCTGCAAGTTGGATGCAGCCCTTGGGCCACCAGTTTGCAACATCAATGTTAAATGAGCCAAATAAAATGCCTGAAAAGCCCACTAGACTCCGGCATTTCAGTAAAGTTACTAATGGAAAATGTGCTCTTCACTCTGCGAGCAATTTAGCTGTTAAAACCGAGATCGCTGTTAAACCCATCAGTTGTAATTCATGATCAGACCCCGAGAACAGACATGCAACTCTGTTGTGCAGTGGAAGGGGCAGAGACACGGCCACCACCCACAGAGTGATCCTAGCCCGTCGGTAATCTCCGAGTTACATGCCGAACAAACATGACTCACTCAGATTTTTCAGCACTATCCGTGGTGTGGTCAGTCATGCCCATAGTCACATCAGTCACGAGAACGAATTGCAGCCGCAGTTTTTCCCAAAAGAAGCTGAATTTACTCTTAACTTGGATAAGAAACATACACAGATTGTGCTAAAAGTTATACATTTTTTCCCCAAAATGTCAATCAAGATTGACTTTAAGTCGACACGTTTAATTTTGGCACTCACGGCCTGAGAGGGAATGAAAAGATGTATGTCTCTTCCATAGTGTCTCATGATTTAATCCATAGTCTCGTGATTTCATTAAGGACCTAAAGAATAAAATCAATGATAGACTTTTCTTTTTTGAGTAAAATGGACTTAGAGATCATTTTCTAGCTCCTTCACTTTACAGAACAGGAAGCTGAGGCTTGATGGGAGTCACAAGGGAATCAGTAATTAGGATCCCCATTTATTTCTGAAAGAAGTGGTGCCCGGGAACCAAATTATCCTGAAACACTTCAGTAATCACTGCCTACCTCACAGGGATGGGATTTTGATCACGGAGAGAAACACAGGAACAATTTTTCAGAACCAGCTTTCTTGATACTTGTATTAACTGTAATCATTTAAATTCAATATGCTTTTAATTTCTCAAATATTTCTACATACATTGGGTAACTTTGCAGCTCATAAGCAACCCATGAATTAGGTTAGGCCCTTGTCTCAGTTTTCCACTAAAGAAATTGAGGCCTAGAAATATTTATGTATGTTACGCAAGACCACGTGGCTAATTATTGACTGAGCTGGGACCAGAATCCAAGTCCTCTTGGTACTTTTCCAGGCTAATTTTTTATTCACACAGCAAATATTAATTGAACATCTAGTTTGTACCAGGCTTCGTGCCATGTACTGGTCAACAGAGAAGGCTTGCCTTGCCTTTGTAAAGCACATCACACAGAGTTGAATCTGTCGTGAATGACTTTGTGGTACAAACATTCCTCATGTCTTTTCAGGTTAATAAGGTTCACCAGAATATTTTCTTAGGAAATTTAAAGAAACAGTCCTCTCCACCCTCCTTTCGGTGATATTTGCAAGATAAACAGGAATGTGGCACCTCTAATATCTTTTGAGAATTGCAAAAAGCCCCTTATTTATTGGCCCAGGAAAATTAACACATGCTAGCCAAACATGAAAACTTCTAAATCTTAGAAGACTAGGAGTAGGGCATTTTTTTTTAATCACCACGGCATTGCAAGAGTAGTTGAATACATTCGAGGATACATCAGAATGTTACTCTGTTCCTGGCGTAGTAGACTAAGTGTGGAGGAAAGATTTATTGATTTAATTACCCTGATTCATGTCCCTTATCCCCAAGTCATTCTCTGTATATTATCAAGAGTATTAAATAGTTTAAATAAGTTAGCATGTCACTATATTTTGAATAAGGTATAACAGCATTTGAAATATGATTTATATTAAATTTACTTTTAATCCTAACAACGCTATGAAGTAAGTATCACTATCCCAATTATAAAGATGAATAGCTCTGAGAGGGTAGGTGACTTGTCACAGGACCGAGGAGCCCATGCCCTTAACCCAATGCCACAATAGTAATATGGCTAGATTTATGGGGTGTTCCAACCACAAATGACAGAACATTGTTTTATACACACACACACACACACACACACACACGTATATGTGTATATATATAAAAAACTTCCTCCGAATCCACAGCAACACAGCAAGATGACATCACTTCTGTCCCCATTGTTAATTCTTGTTTCAGGAAACTTCCCACCCAGCATCACCTTCCTCTGCTCCCTCTCCCAAAGACAAGAATGCTGACACCTTGTGCACGAATGCATTTCTGAAGAATTTATGGATAAAGAAATTTTAGATCGAGTCCTGTGTGAATCACTTAACAGAGCTGGGAAATTAATGAAGTCTTAGTAAAGTTAGAAATCCTCTCCCTGTTTATATTTTATGAAATCTTTTAAAGAAGTTCATGAATTAGACTTACTTAAAGTCAAGCCTCCTTTAGGAAGAAAATAAATTCATTTTTACATTGTCACTTTTTTTTAACAAGCAAAAGGAAATATGACTATGAGCAGGGTTCTGTATGTAATCTGAACAACGTGTATCCGATTCTCCTATCCCATTTCTGAAAGTGTCTCAAGAGTAAGAGACTGGGGGCTTTAACATCAGGTATCATCTAGAGTGGTGTATTATTGATTGTACTGCTTTCTTCTGTATTTGGGAAGATGAGCAGCTAAAGAAATCTGATTTCATATAAGCCGCTGGCTGTAGCCAAATGCCTTTCTCATCATCCAGGAAACCATGTTTATGCTGAAATGCTTATTTTCAAAGCATTGCAGCCCGAATTTCAGTGATTAAATGAAGCAGATGGGAAAATATTTTAAATATCTGTTAAATTGAAGACTAGAGCTCCTGAACATTCTGTCATCCTCATGAGTACATCTAGATAAGGAAGTCAGTGAAAATATCAAGTGATGTAGATCCAAATTCAGCTGATGGTGACAACCACAGTGGTAATTCTCATTCTGTAACGATGGTATTCAAGACATTCCAGAATGTTCCAGGTTTTTAGAAACCATGTCACATGAGGAATAGTTATATTTAGCATAGAAGAGAAAAGAAATATGGTGGCTGAACTTGGGTGTTTGAGACCCGTGCGTGGAAGGGGCAGTAGACTGGTGTATCAGACAGCAGATAAAAGATGAATGAGTGGAAATTCTATGGAGATGTGTAGAAGAAAGGACTTCAAGATGATTGGCACTGCCCAGCAGGTGAGGAGACTGTCTTTTGGGGTAGGAGTGTTTGTTAGACTGAGGCTGGGAACTCCCTTGTTGGGAATGCCCTTGGATAAGAGACTCTTGTGATGGAGGGAGACTGGAAGTCTGTATAGTTCTTAGACTCGGTTACTCCCCGGCTTTCCAGATGAGACTCTGGAAAAGCTGGTGAAAATTATGCCAGCCCCACACGGCGTAAGGTGTATCAGCCATGCTGCAAGTACGACTCATAACTGCAAATTCTTCTTGTTCAGGAACACAGTACCATGCAGAAGTTACACTGCACGCAAGTTGACAAAATCGTGGCACAGTATGACAAAGAGAAGTCGACGCATGAGAAAATCCTAGAGAAGGCAATGAAGAAGAAAGGGTAATGCTGTTTATTTCCTTCTGAAGGCTTTCTGCATTTTTATATTTTGTCTTTGCCCACAGTTCAGCTGCCTGGTTAGGCCAAGGGAGAACTTAGTGTTGATTCAGTTCTCAGCATTAAAAATTATTACTGGACAATATGAGACTCATTCATTTTAAACACTCTATAGCAGGTCAAGGAGCAGACTTAGCTGTGGTTTAGGGAAGACTCTCTGAGGAGGTCTTGCAGTCTCTTAATTCATTGTTATCAGTTCTAATATGAAAAAAATAGCCTCAGAAAAGTTTACTTTTTTACTCTGAGAACTGATTATAATTTTATTTGGAAATAATTCCAAACTTACAGAAAAGTTGTAAAAATAATACAAAAAGTTCCTTTATACCATTAACTCAACTCCCCTAAATGTTAACATTTCACATTACCATAGTATAGTGATCAAACCAGGAAATTGACATTGGTACTATACCATTAATTAAACTTTTTCAGATGTCACCAATTTTTCCACCAGTGTCATTTTTTCTGTTTTTGGATTCCCCTCTAGAATTGTACATTGAATTTAGCTGTCCTCTGAGTCTATGTTAGTTTCTCAGTCTCTCCCTGTCTTTTGCGACTTTTTCACTTTTGAAGAGTACTGGTCAGTTGTGTTGCAGAGTGTCTCTCCTTTTGGGTTGGTCTGCTATTTTCTCCTGATTAGGGGGAGGATAAGCCTTTGCAGCAGGCGCCTTGGAAAGCAATGCTGCTTCCTTCTCAGCACGTGGTATCGGGAGATGGTGATGCTGACGACATCTCATTGTCATTGATATTAACCTGGACTACTTGGCTAAGGTGGTAGCTGATAGGTTTCTACACTGTAAAGTTACTGTTTTTCCAGTGTTTTCCTTCTGGCTTTTATCTCCTTCCTGAAATCCCTGATGATACTTTCTAGTCTTCCTCAACCTTCTGAATGAGAGAAAAGGAGAAAGGAATCATATTTTCCTACTTGATTTCCTTTTTTTTTTTTTTTTACCTTCGCTAAAGGTATAGCTTGAAAACTAAAGCTCTGAAAACAAAACAGGTTTTATTATAATATTCTTGGACATTTGTTCTTCTTGGTGAAATTTTGGGTCCCAAGATCTAATTTCATGATGTGCAACCAAAGTCATTCACCAGAGAAGTAAATGGTGGGTAATTACATACACCTGCCCTGGTCCTAGGCCTGGTTATTGGAGCGGTGCCTTCACTTTTACTAAAATTATATTTTCCAGAAAAAATATAAATCAAGCACCAACTATTGAGCACTGGTTAATATGTACTATATGACTTTTGTTTTTGCCATTGTTTCCACCGTGTATCATTGAGGCAGAAACTTGTGCCTGTTGCTTTGAAAACATTTCGATGTGTGTTTTAAGTGAGGACGTCAGGCAGAGCTCAGGGCCCACGTGGGAGTATTGGTGGTGAATACAGTAAGTTTTGAAGAGCTATGAGTCTTCTAGACTTGTGACCACATCAGGAGCTTTAGTATATTATTTTCTCATATTTAATGACATTTTAGACCAAAATGTTGAAAGTGGGGACAACCTAGACTCTAACACCATGTTTTTAATGAGCAGATTTTTGACAGCTTCATGATACTCTCCAAGAGTAAAGTTATTTTTATTCATAAGTCACCTTTCTAATAATCATTTTGTATATCTTTGTAGATGGCTATATTAAAATCTTCTTTCCGTGTTTTTAGGCCAAAACACAGTTTTTGTTTAACCAACCCAAAAATATGTATTTAGAAGATTTCAGGGTCAAGCACCATATAGTAAGCTGCTTTGCTAAAAATGGTATAATTTTCTAAGTCAATAAATCATGAGTGCTGCCTTTAGCAATCAAAAAATTAAATAAAAATGTACCTTTACCTCATTATTGTTTTTATGCTCATAGGAAAAGTGGGGTCAAAATGATATTTATTATAAGTTGTTTCAGGTAAGATGCTCACCCCTAACCTGGCTGTTGAGCAGTCATTGGAGGTCTCTCAGCAAATGAAACCCTGTTTTATTCTAAGTGTAGGCGAGACTCTAGGCTCAGCTACAGATTTCTTCCTGAGCCTGTCCTATCAAACCTACCACTGCCCACGGCCTCTCCACATAGAACATTTTCCAAATGCTCTAAAACAGTGGAAGTCTTTACATGAAAAGTTACTTCAAAATCAGATTTCAGATACTTTCTCCTGGACAGCCGTGTGTGAGGGAAGTTTCTCATTGTTAATATTGACCATGGTATCAGGGTTGGCTAAACTTTTTACTACAATCAAGTTGCTAAAACATTACTGAGTGGAGAGACTGGTGACAGTCCTTGGAGATGTCTTGAGAAGGATCCCTTTCTAAAACCAGAGGTTTCCTCTTACTCTTACCTACTCAGCTGAAAGGAATGACCAGAGAAAGAGAAGCTTTATGCAGATGCTTGCCAACTGTTGGCTAATGACATAATAACTGTCTGCCACGTGCTTCCACTGAAGTACCTTTAAGGTGATGGGGAAAAGATGAATGGAGGCAGAAAGGACAAGCTGAAGTCTGGAAAATTCAAAATTACAGAAATTATTTTTACATAGCCAGAAATTAATAATAAATTTGATGCACTAGAGGAAAATAAAATGCAGTCTTGATTTTTAACATTACGGAAGTCCTTGGCTTATGCCCACAGATAAGACTTATCATTGCACTTACGGTGAAAGATTTTGTCTAGAATTAAGCCCAGGGAATGTTTCAGCAGTGCTGCAAGCTCCCTGAATAACAGGCCAGAGAAGAAACATGCTCAGAGCCAGCCATTGAGAAGGAATAGATTTGATGAGAGACCTAGCATTTTCAGAGCAATGCTGCTCTCAAAGGAACTCTCAATTAATAATATAATGAAGCATTCTGACTTGGGCTACAGTAAACCAGGACATACATGCTGGAGACAGAAGCTCAGGACCTGTTCTTGTTTCAGCACCGAAATGTATATTCCAAAAGGAAAACATAATCATTGAAATAGCAGCAATGGTTGCTGGATAGTCGCCTAGCATATACTTCCTCCTCACAGTAGAATAAGAAGCAAAAATTACCCTGTGATGCCAAGAATTGCTATTTTCTCCCTCACTGGCATGTTTAAAAGACAAAAATCTGGCTTTATGACCGAAACGGAAGAATTAAAAATTCACTTCAAGGCTGAGAACCTATTTTCCAGTTTTCTCCCCAAATATTTTATTGAATAAGTGAAAAATAGCTTAAAGGAAAATAGGAACCAAAATGGAAACTCTAACAACAGACGCCTAACAATGAAATAATTGTTAGGTTTAAAGCGTCTCTTTGTGTAGCAGTTGAATTGAGTAATCATGATACAGATAATATTTTGTAAGGTGTAAATCTATTACTGGAAAAACTGATGTCGCCCAATGAGCCGTGGCATCTCGTATTTGATGAATATATTGTCTTCGTCAGAAAGCTTTGTAGCAGAGGCCCATGGGAATGGGAAGATATCTAATTTCTGGCGTGCATTTACAACTTTCCATTTTCAGGGGAAGTAATTGTCTTGAAATGAAAAAAGAAACAGAAATCAAAATTCAGACACTGACATCAGACCACAAATCCAAGGTAAGAAAATGCCCATTTTGATAGCAGTGACTTGCAGAAGACACTTGTAATTTTTTAGAACATGTACCTAGTATAAATCAGAAATAACGGTAGCCTGGGGCTGGACTGGGAAGTCAAGTGACCCAAGGATTCATGTTTGCCCCAGACTCACTGGCTTTGAACGGAGTCACTTGTTGGAAGATCTTTCTTTGTCTTGTCTGTTAAAATATGCTAATAATATTTATGTTGTCTGCCTCGAGGGCACCAACGGAAACAAAGAATGAAGAGGCTAAAAAGAAATATTGCATAAAATACAGAATATACTTCCCTATAGAAATAACATTCAACATAGCTGACAGAAAACCACCCAAATTGGGGATTGAGTAGCTGTTTGATTCTTATTCCATCCTAACTTTGCTGTGAAAGTTTGGGATCGATGAGAAAAACATCAGAGTTGATATTCTGAGAGAGGAGCCTAATTACTCACATTTCTCCTAAAATAGAAATAAACATGAGCTTGAGAGACCTCAATTAAGTTTGTGGGCATTTGGAGAACTACGTGCTAAGTCCCAGTCAAGAATACAAACAATTTTTCTACAGTGTTTAAAAGAAGAGAAAAAAGCTCTTAAAGAAAGCTCCCAAGTATAGCTGTGGTGAAACCAGCCAGCCTCCATCTGTCTGTAAGCAGCGCTGTCATCCAGCCGGATGCCCTGCTGCACGCATAGATCAGCCAAGCTGTTCGAGACGAAGTTCTCCTTGGTGCTGCATATTTTGTAGAGCATGAACTCTACAGAGGCAGTAAGCCATGGGCCTTTGAGAGTTGCTCCCCACTCTCTCTTTCTTCCTTCTTAACTAGAATGTTTGGAAGTTAATGCTTGAGCAACATGCCATGATTTTTAGATGACTTGCATAAATAGGAAGAAACCTTGCAATATCAGTTCGCTTTTGCTGCATAATAAACTGTTTCAAAATGTAGTGCCTTAAAACAACTACTGCCATTTATCAGGTCACAATTCAGTGGGTCAGAAATTTGGGCTGTGTTCTACCGGGAGGTTCTTCTGCTGATTTTAGCTGAACTCACTCATGTGTCTATAGTCAGCTGAAGGATGGTGGCCTCACTTGTATATCTGGTTGTTGGCTGGCTGCTGGGTGACCTCGCAGCTCTAGCAGGCTAGCACAGGCTCAGTCACAGGGTAGCCTCAGGGTTTCATGCATAGCAAAAGCACAAGCACCCTCCATGCCTCTGTGTAGATCACTTTTGCAACTGTCTCATTGGCTAAAGCAAGTCACAGGCCAGTCAGGTTCAAGGAGACGGTGAAATAGACTCTAGCTTTTGACAAGAGAAACTGCAAAACCACTTTGCAAAGAGTGCAGATACCAGAAGGGGAGGACTTTCTACCCAAGCATCTATTAGGGTTGATGCAGAAAGTCATGATCAGGAATATGACAATGCACAGCTCTCTATTCAGACCTGTGGACTTACGGAAGCGAAGCTGGAAAAGCATGAGGTGTTGAGGAGAATCCTGATGGAATTGGTAAAGGAGCCCAAGTCCAGACAAACCAGAGTGTGGGCAAGTGAGGCAGTGAAGTAACGCTTCACGGTTAAAAATGTAGAGCCGGAGCGATTGATTTAGTTTAATAAGCAATGGCTTCCTGACCTCCATTTATTAGTCTGTATGATTTTTTACAGGCTATAGGTGTCTCATGATTCACCAAGTAAATCGGTGGGAGGGATCTGAAATACATGAACAATATTGTGCTTTCGGTTCATACTTTACCCAGGAGGATTCCAAGTGGCACCATCCCCTTTTCCCCAAACAGGTCAAAGAGATTGTGGCACAGCACACAAAAGAATGGTCAGAAATGATCAACACCCACAGTGCCGAGGAGCAAGAAATCCGGGACCTGCACCTCAGCCAGCAGTGCGAGCTGCTGAGAAAGCTGCTCATCAGCGCACATGAGCAGCAGACCCAGCAGCTGAAACTGTCCCATGACAGGTAGGAGAGTCGGCCACCTCTAGAGTAAACACCTCATTTGTCAAAAAGGTTGATTTCGTGTGTGTGTGTGTGTGTGTGTGTGTGTGTGTGTATTAGCGAAGGTAATGAGTGACATCAATTTGACGTGTAATATTGAGCTCATATGTATATCTTATCATGTGGCTAACGTGAGCAAGATGAACTAGGAGAAATAGCTTCTGCCATATGAGGGCTTACAAGTGTGGGCAAAATATTACACTCACATGGAAAGTTAAGTCAAAGTTAAGTCAAATTATATAACATATGATACGTATAAAAAAACGTCATAGACACTGAGATCATCCAGTCCACGGGAGCTTTACCTTTTCCTGGTGGTCATGTGGGCTTTGCAGAATGCCAGGGCTGGAACTGGCCTTTGGAAAATGACCTGGAGTCGCGTAGGAAGAGACGACACTGAGGAAGATGAGGACCGACCAGTTGAGCTCCTAGAGTGATTCTGTTCTAATCGCTCAGGCTACCTGTGGAAAGAGCGTCCTTTCCCCTTCTTCACATTATTAGGACATCTGTGCATTTTAGTAACAGAAAGTCCTGATCAAGAAACAGCAAAGTGTCAGTTTATTTTGGCCTGTCCCCACTTCAGCAAAGCGAATGTTGCATTTGAAATACTGCAGATGATGAGCTGGGCTCTTCCCCGGGCAGAAGAGTGTTGATGTCAGTTACATCTTTTCGTGGCAGCTTGGTTGTGGCTTGCTTCCCTCCCGCTGAGTCCCTACTGTGTAGCACAGTTAGGATCTGTTGATACTCACAAAGAGTAGAAAATAGAAGCATTCTACAAATATGTCAAACAAACTTTTAAACTACCAACTGCATAAATTAGCTGGTTGCATGCCCAAATTTCCAATCTTACTTTGGAGTGATAGGTTTTGCCATAAGAACGGTGTTTTCTGCCATAGTTTCCGATTCTCACTTGAGACAACTAAATGAGGTATAGCATGCTATATTTTCTATGGGTTAATGTCCTGCAGTCTATGTGTTTTAAAGTATTCTATTTAGTTCTATAGGATTAGAAGTTGTCTTTTCTTTTTCCCTTAGAAATGCTCTTGATTCGGTATGCAGAAAGATATGTTCATCCTTCTGCATTTGATGGTTGCTACAATAGCAGATTTTAGGTGTCTACCCTTATTGTAAGATACTTCACAGAATAAGGCACTTTTCTGATCTCCTTTTATGTAGTTGAATAAAGAAAAAATTAGCTCGCAACAGTAGGCATTATCTAAAGGAAAAATGCAAAATAAACTATACTGTATTGCTCAGGAAGTTATTTAAAGAGATCATAACCTAGTTACTAATTTACCTTAAAAAATGAATTTATGGCAGGGGTATTTTTCAAAGCAACAGCAATATTTAAGCTTTTTCTTAAACACCTGGTGGTGATGTTTCTTTTTCATCATCACACTGTTGTTCCTGGCTAAATATCTTTGCCTTCTTAACACTTGTCAGCAACATTTGGTCATTGGTGTTTGCTGAGTGAATGAATGAATACAGAAATGGTCAGTTTACTAATAAGTTCTGGAGAAATTTGAGAGCGATTTTTGGGGGGTCCAGAGTTTCTATATGTATTCCTGCTGTTGTGGCTCTAAGGTAGCTGATGGAAGAACTCTCCGCTTCAGCATCCCCCATCCTCCATCCCTTTGGATGCAGAGCAAACAGCAGTGCCTAGGTAACCTGACTCCTTGGTTACTGGTTTCCAGGCAATGCTTTAACTCCATAGGTTACAGGGAAAAAAAAAAATCCTTGCTAATCATATTCATTTTGGTATTTTAAATGTTACGCCCTTAGCGTACACATGAATAAAGCTACGTGTTTGTCTTGCATACACATGCATCACATACACAGTGGTCAGTCACCTGCAAACATACCTTTTTGCTACTCCCTGTGCTTACTTGAAACTATGTAGTCCCCTTCATTCCCGTGGCCGTCAGAAACAGGAAGGTCACTTGTAAGGCTTAGACCATCCTGTCTTTCTCTTCCAGCCCATTTGGTCCCAAATAGCATGGGCAAAGTTGGAAATCCTTGTATTTTATGGGCAAAAATAGTGTCTCTTCTTTATAGGCCATTACTGCTTTTCACCACTAGGTGGCTCACTGCCCTTCAGGGATCACCATCCACGTAGCTTGGGACTCCTTTCCTCCTTTTTCCAAAATACAGAATAACTTGATGGGCTCAATTAAAAAAGAAAAGTGAGCCTAGTCCTGTTGTTACACATGGAATTTGTTTTTTGTACATTCACATTGTTGTGTATCCATCACCACCGTCCATCTCCAGAACTCCATCTTCCCCAACTGAATCTTTGTTAAACACTGACTTTCCATCCTTCCTCTCCCTGTTTGTTTGTTTGTTTTTAATAGGGAAAGCAAGGAAATGCGGGCACACCAGGCTAAGATTTCTATGGAAAACAGCAAAGCCATCAGCCAAGATAAATCTATCAAGAATAAAGCAGAACGGGAAAGGTAAGTCTGAGTGCACACTGTGGAAATATGGCATTGACTTGAAGACATAGTCTCAGTAATTTGTATGTGTGTACACACACTCACATCCGAGATAAACACTTGTGGGTTTAACTAAGAATTCTGCTATTATGACTACTCTGAAGATTTCTTATTATTGCTGTAGAACAGTAGTCTCCAAGGTTTTCTGATTGTTTACTACTACCAGTAAAATTATTAAGTTCAGTATATCTGTGCTCATTTAGAAATAAAATTGTATAAAATATGACATAACAATGAATTTAATGCCAAAACATCCTTCCCATTGTTCCATTTGGGTTGTCCCGTAAGTGTCTCACCTGCTCAGGTGTAGCCCATCCGGATGGGCTGGTCATGAGCAGCAGCAGTGTTTAGGAGGGGAATCTTCTTCCCTTGACCTGCCTCCGTCAGTCCTTGACACCAGGGATCATCTTAAGACCCTCTGCCCAACGTGTCTGGTCTGTCTTTGTGTTAATTGGATTTTCTGGAAACAGAGACCAAGACAGGTCCTTGCAATTTGCTGAGGAAGAGATCTTCAGAGAAGGCAGGTGGGGGGAGCCAGAGAGACCAGGGCAGGACCTGAGCAGGGACATGGTCTCACCTAGGGATTCTGCAGCCTGATCCCAAGCTCTGGAATATAAATTGCACCATGGATTTGTCACTCTTTGAGGCAAGGGTGTCTGGCATTTGTATTTCTGTATTGGTCAACCACTGGCTACCCGAGATTGGAGTGAGGGGAGATTTGTGTTACCTCCAGAGAAGGTGCCAGGTACAAACCCTCTAGCTGTAGCTAGTACAGGGGACTGGAGAAGGCATCAGTAGTCATGTTACCCACAAGAAGGAGTTGACAGCCCTTGATCCCCAGTGATCACCTGTGCCCATCATCCACCTCTGGAAGCCTCTGAGAATCCAAATGCCATCAGCTCCATAACCAAGAGGCTGAGTTAGCCTACCAGTAGTTAAGAGCAGCAGGGTTCCTTCTTTTGGAGGAATAATACCTAGCTAGGAGGTGGCCCTCTGGCTGAAGTCCATGTCCCATAGAAACGCTGTGTTTTATGGTCCATCAGATATAGAACAAAGCTGAGATTAGCTCTTGGGGCTAAACATGAACATGAAGTTTAGACTTCAGGTCATTTATCTCTCTGTTAACCACAGGCAAAGCTGGCAGAGGCTTTGTACTGTGAAGTGGAGCACCCAAGTGCCAACTCCCCTGCTACCTGGCCTTTTGTGGGTGCCCATTGGTTACTTGGTGTTTCCTTCTTATTACTGAACATGGCAGGAAGGTTGTCTAACTACCTCCATGTAGTCGATTTTTAAAGCACATTTTTTAGTGGATTAAATAAAATTTAATCAGTGTTTCCTGTTTGGAAATACGGAGCTACCAATGAGCTGTGGAATTCCACAGTGATTGCGACCTGGAAAGGAACTGCCTTTCCAGCACATCGGCAACACATTTCCCAATCGACATGGAGTGTTATTTGTGTCTCACAATAAGAAGGCTCTAGGGAGATTATTAATCATTTTAATCAGTGTTTATTTTCACCATTATATTGTGGTATTTCTCTGGTTCTTGTTTATTTTTAAAAAGTGCTGTTCTCAATGTTATTCTCAGATGAGGAACTTCATTTAAGGGCCTTATATACGTGGAAATGATACCTTCTTCTTCAGCCCCAAAAGCATCAGCTATCCCAGCCTTAATAAAACCTCATTAATTGGAACTGTTTTAGACTGTCCAAAGTGAAATATAGAATTCAGCATGATAAATGTACTAATCATTAAATAGCTTTTTATCATTTTTTTCAAATATGTTGCGAAGTGGACTTCGGCTCAATTGAGGTCAAATTATCTTCAATTTGGAGTTACTGCTAACTAGCAAGCAAGGTTTTTAAAATTTACTTTGACTTAAAATATTTATTATAACTTTATATCCGGTAGTAGGTGGTTCCAAAACATCCGCAAATGGCTGTTTTTAGAAAAAAAATAATTTCTCTATGCCAAATGGTTAGTTACTTTGTAAACCTTGTGTGTATGTTTGTATGTGTATCTACTTTATCAAACTACTAAGAAATAAAAATTTATCATAACACTAAGAAAGATATATAGAAACTGAAAAGTATACTTCCATTCTTGGATCAAAGAAGACATTTTAACATAAGTTACACAGTATTTATAACTGAATGAAAATGCAAGCACTACTTTTCAATGTGTACAAGTAGCTAAAGTGATACTTGGATAAATTATAGCCTAGATATATAAATTTTTTAAAAGATGTGAAAATTAATGAGCCAAAACCACTCAAAGAGAATATGAAGTTAGAAAAACAGAGTGAACTCAAAGATCTCAGATGAAAAGAAATAATAAAAAAGCAGAAAGTATTGAAATTGAAAAAAAGCTATAAGGCTTCCACAGAAACAAAAGCTTGTTATTTGAAAAGAATGGTAAAATTAGTTAACTTCCAGCAAAATTGATCAAGAAGAAAAAAAGAGAAAAAGCAAAAATTCATCATATTAGGAATAAAAGGGGGGAATAACTGCAGAAACAAACATTTTAAAAACTAAAGCTACTATATACAAAGCTACTAATGAATTTGAAAACTTAGATGGAATGGAGAATTGCCACAAAAAATATAAATATTCAAAACTGATTCAAAATGGAGAAAACTTGATCAAACTTACAACTATTACAGAAGTTCAACTGGATATGGGTCTATTCAGTCATGAAAAAGACTCTACCTTACCATAATGAGAAAAATGCAAGTTAAAGTAACAAAACAAGAGCAACCAACTGACAAAAATGTGAATGTCTGATACTACCAAGAGTGGGCAAAAATATGGACAAAGGGTAACACCCAGAACACTGCAAATTAGGAAGTGCAAATTAGGACCACTGCTTTGGAGTAAAGAGGAAGCTGTTCATTGGAAGGCCAAGGTGGGATGATTTCTTGAGGCCAGGAGTTCAAGAATAGCCTGAGAACCATAGCGAGACCTCATCTCTACAAAAAATTTAAAAAAATAAATAAATAAACATTAGCCAGGCATAGTGTCATGCGCCTATAGTCCCAGCTACTCTGGAGACTGAGGCGGGAGGATCCCTTGAGCCCAGGAGTTTGAGGTTGCAGCGAGCTGTGATGACACCACTGCACCGCACTCTAGCCCAGGCAACAGAGCAAGACCCTGTCTCAAAAAGATAAATAAATGAGAGGAAGTTGTTCATACCCTACCAACTGGCAAGTCTAGATATATGCCCTAGAGAAACTTTTGCCTGTACGTGCAATGGGATATGCACTAAATTTTATTCATTCCTCTATTTATTAACAGACACTTATTGTGGCAAGTATGGCAGGGCCCTATTACCAGATCATTGTAGCATTGTTTGGAAATAACCTGCTTTTTGTTAATGGCAACGAGGAAACACTGTAGTCTGGTCATAAATGGAAAATCCAGAGCAGTGCATTGGTGGTTCAGTGGCAGAATTCTCACCTCCTATAAATGGAAAAATCCATATGGAAGATGAAAATAATGAAATAGTTTGAAACATAGATGTATCTCCAGAACATGAGATGAAGTGATAAGTTGTAGAAAGAAACCCAGAATATGTTACCATTTGGATAAATTTAGAAAACACACAAAACAATACCAGTAGCAGCAGCATCACCTAGGAGCTTTTAGAAATATAGATCTCCTACCCTGGACCCACTGAATCAAACTCTCTGGGATGGGATGGGGGGGGGCGTGGACACAGCAATCTGTGGTTTTGATAGAATCTCCAGGTGATTTATATGCACAGGAAAGTGTGAGAAGCACTTATATTACACCTGGACACATCTGTATGTAGCTAAAAATATTAAAATGTGGATGAGAAGGTCCACACCAAATTCAGAATAGTGGTTACCTCTGGGAAGAGAGGAAGGAGGGAAATAGAATCAGGTAGAGTCCAAAGGTGACTTAAATTATATCTGTAACATTTCATTGCCTTTAAAAATATGAGATAAACATGGCAAAACATTAATATTGGTTCATCTGGGTGATGTATACACAAGTCTCTAAAAATATTTTTCTCTGTATATTATATTTTAAAAATGCTGCAATGAAAATTAGAAAAAAAGAAGCAATAATTGTATATAGATAAGCTCCAGAAAATTTAATGGAATACAACTCTTATGTATTTTATATAATATTAATTCCATTCAATGTCATGCCAACCATTATTTGTACCCATTATTTTTAGGCGAGTCAGGGAGTTAAACAGCAGCAATACTAAAAAGTTTCTGGAAGAAAGAAAGAGAGTAAGTATTTTATAATTTCTTTGGCATTCTTCCTTTAGAATACTATAAACAGTAACTCATGCTTAGATACCAGATCTCTAGCTAATTTGCTTTATTTGATTTTTCTGTATATTAAACATTCCAGCTTCTCTGCTCCCTGAAAGCTAAAGTAATCTCTCACTAAAATCTTTAAGATAATGATTTGGCATCATTTTATACAGAAAACGAAGACAAGTTTGAGTCATGCATAAATGCTCTATTATTTTCTAAGATTTTAGCAGGAAAGATCTTCCCAGGAAGAATTATGAGTCTAAACTCTCCCAGTTTTCAGATTATTTTTCTTACTTTTTTAAAATTATTATCTCCCTCACTTAAACTATAAACTTACAGCCCATCTCACATCCCTAAGTTTTAAGATTACAACCCAAAGTTTATCAGAATTATTTTTTTTTTGCAGCTCGCAATGAAGCAGTCCAAAGAAATGGATCAGTTGAAAAAAGTCCAGCTTGAACACCTAGAATTCCTAGAGAAACAGAATGAGCAGGTATTTTACCTAAAATACATGAAAAGATAACAGGCAGCCAGCCAGCTTCGGGATACACATGCCATGGCCCGCAGGGACCCTTCTGCCAAAGCCAGGGGCCTGAGTAGTGTAATGGAAAAGTGAATAGAAGGATGTACTGCCCATTGCTTTATTTTCTCCATTTTATCCAAAAAGAAAAGAAAGTACCTTTTCTGGAACAGGAAAGGAATGTGGCTGTGCCAAAAAAAAGAGTAAAAAGTCGTCACTTGAACGTATTGTGGGTATTCTAAGAATGGGAGGATGAAAATCAGAGGTTGCAAATTATTTCTCCATTTTCATTTAGAGTTTTATGATTTGTAACCTGCAGGCGATTGATACTATGTTCAAAAGCAAATGAGAGAAACTACCTAAATTCAACCTCAATCTAAAAGTTTAAAAACCCTCCTAGGGTCTATTCAGTGGGATCTGAGGTCATGAGCCTCCATGACTTTACACACCCCTGAGCATGAATGGGTAACATGCTCCTCATGCTTTTTTCCCAGCAAGACAAAACTCTAAATAAAAAAATACAAATAAAGAGTTATACAAACGCCGACTGTTTACTTAGGCCATCGGGTGTATACCAACAACAAGATAAATGTATTTTTACCTGGAGCACAGGACAGGTGGGCTCCATCCCAAATGGGCTACAGCCCATCAGCCTTCAACACTGAAATGCCTCTAGCGTATGTGACAACATGACCCTCAGGAACAGTTTGAATTCCTGTTTCTCTGAGTTCAAATTTCACTCTTGAGCTATAGTTGATTTGGAAGTTGTTATTTCAAGATAATTCAACTTAGTAACTGTAAAGAGATTTTGATGAAATATATACTTGTGCTCCATGGTGCTTTCCTATTTTCTCACATGCATAAAGCAATCCTGTTTCACGCGTGTGATTTTTTTAATAAGTAAATGGCTCCCACTGAAGAATACTTAAGTAGGAATTACACTAAAAAGTACCTTAAAGAGAGTAAAACAAAGCCATAACATCTTCTTTTGTATTGGAATTGGATGACACATAAATCTAACTTCTGGCTTCAGATTCTTTACTTTTTGGTGGACAGAAGTTTTATTCATCAACATACTTCTGAGTTATGTTTCACATTTCCTTTTCAGCTAAACACTTCTATTCATGACTAAGTCCCCCCATCCTCTAGAGGGACAATACTTGTTTACTGTCCCATAGGTCCAATTCATTTGACCAACTCATAGACATACCATGTTCTGGTACAAGTTACCTAGCTTATGTTTTTGCCAATAAAGCACCTCTCCAAAAGTGTTCCTGGGGGAAAATGGGGCTATGCACAGGGGTAAAGCCACTGTCTCCAAAGCTTTTGAATCTACTTCAGTGATTCAGTGATGGGTGGGGAAGAAGATGGCTTGGAGAAGGTTTTCTTAAATCCTCCTTAGAAGGGCACAATGAAAGGTAAGGCACAGTTATGTCTTAGTTAACTAAATTAGGAAACTACTTAGAAATTATTGTGTTGCTTAGCAACAAGTTCGACTGAAGAATGTAAATGTGCTCAAAATTACTCATCACTACAATAGTGGTGTATATCAGAACTAGAGAATACAGTTATCTCATGTTTCTAGTTTCACAGCCAAAGTACCTAATTAAAAAATATCACTTCGAGCTTTTATCCTAATACATGGTTAATCCAAACCTCACCAGAATTCTTGCATTAAAATACTCGATTAGTGATAGCTGCACTGATTGGATCGTATTGGGAGGATGCTAGCTTTTTGTTCCAAAAATTCATATAATGCCTTTTAATGTCTACCACCCACAACTGGTACTTTGAGTCACAGAAGCTTAGGAAAGCACAGAACATGAAAAAGCTTGAGACTTGATAAAGATTTAATGAGATTCAAGGAAAAGAAATTCAAGATAGCATATTGATGCTTCCGGCAAATGTAGAATTTGGACTTAAATTGCTTTGTTAAGCTTTGCTTTATAAATATGGCCCGTCCAATTGCAAATTCAAGCCCAGATCTTTCTAGTATGTAATTTTTTGCAATTTAAATGTCGGAAAGCTCTCAATTCAGAGTTGTTCTGTATGGCACAACACTGTTGTAGGCACAGTGCAGAAGACACAGTTACTTCTTTTCTTCCTTCATAAGAAAAACAAGGTCTAGAGCTGGGTTATAGAGCTCCCACCATAACCAGGTAAACGTTTCATTAGCAAAAACAGTTCTCCGCCTCCAGACAGTTCTGGACTTCTAAAACAACCTTCCGAACGATTGTTAAATCCCAAGACTTTTTTTCTATTTCTAAGCCAAAGATAAATTTGAACATTCTCCCATAATATTTCTCTCAAAGGTTTCTTACTGCTTTCCTATGACACTACTCCCAAAGATTGTCCCAAATCCGCCCTTCCAAAGCGAGGTGTGGAATTGCTCTACTGTATCAACTCAACCTATGTTGGGGACACTGGCAGAAACAACTCAACCGTCAATATGTTTTGGTCTCAATTCTGGAGCTTAACCTCATGTGTCCTTTATAAGCCACTTTATGGCCTTACCTACTTGGTCAGCCAATTAATTACTCAGTTAAAAACTCTGAAGGTCGGGGATGTTTTTCCTACTTAAGTTTTTCCATAGACCTCCCAGCCACTCAGTATCTCATGCATCTTGGCGTGTACCATTTCAAACGTTAATGACTCCATTACTGTCATACTCAAGTCTTAAAAATTGATTTTTATCATCAATCTTATCATTTAATAAAGAGAGGTGAAAGGTTTTGCTTGAATGTCGGGTTATTGGCTCTCTGCCACAGAAGAGAGGCACAGACTGGGCTGACAGGCATCAATTGTTTGTTTTGTTCTTTTTTTTTTTTTTTTTTTCTGTTGAGATCAACTAGGGGAAAGTTTGTCACTGAGGGGTGTGTACATGTTTTTATCCTTAGCATTTTGCTTTTCAGTATATGGTTTTACATTCATTTCTCTAATTCACTTCAGTATTCATTTATTTTCTTTGTTTTGTATGTATGACTCAATTTTGACATTACTATTTTTGTACAAACAGCTTTTGAAATCCTGTCATGCAGTGTCCCAAACGCAAGGTAGGACTGAAACTCTGATAAGCAAGAAGTTGCTTTCCTTCTCAACTACGTTAGTATTCTCGGTGCAGATTATGATTCACATCTGGTCACAACTAATTAATATCTGAAGGGTTTGGATTTAAAAGCTTGACAATTTGATGCTTGGATTTCTGATGTAATATTCAAACCTAAATGCTCCAAATCTTAAGAGAATTATTTCTGATTATGTTTTAGCCAGCATTTCCACCTGCACATCTGGGAAACAGGTCATGGTAATGAAGACATACTCAGACATCAAGAGCAGTGATATACACTTGTCATGTGGACTGACCACAACTAAGACTGGGTCACAGAGTCGGATCATTTACAAATGTTAATATGACTCTAACTAATTCCTAAAACACCCACTAAAAGTTTGTTGGTGGTTTTTTATGATGGAGAGTTATGATGTGCGTGCAGAAACATTATACAGTGACTCTTGTCATGCTCTCTGCTGAGTCTGGTCCACTAAGGACCCTAATCGTCCTTCATAAGTAAAGTGACCATATAATTTGTTGTCCACACCAGGATAGTTTTGAGAGTAAAAAGGAACACTATTCATAATTTCCTGGACTACAGGCATAAACTGGAATTGTGTCAGGCAAATGGGGAATGAATGGCCACTCAACTCGTATAAGAACTTAGCTCTTGGAATAGTCTGTTAATCTCATGTGATTCTCCTTCTATATTGTGTTCAATATTGTCCTTGAAATGCTAAAGAGGAGGGAGAGGCATATAAAATCTTTTATGACTATTTACTGAACGTGGAAGTATTTAATTTCTAGTGCTGATAATGTTTCACTGTCAACACCCTTACAAATACTGTTTGTGTCATAGTTTCATGTTTGTATATTTTTCTCCATTTCTTCATTTCTTTCCTAGAGTATTGCTATACCCCCGGCATAAAAAAAATATTTGGGTAGAAGGAACCATCCATCCCAAATTTACACAGAAAGATATAATGTTTTCATATTATTGTATCCAACCTCACCAAAATGAAATTTAAAGCCAAAATACAAAAATAATAAGAAGAAAATCACTGTATGGTCCATGGGTTAAACTAGTATGCTTCTAGTATGATCTGCAGAATTGACCAAACCTTCCCACTGACCTTCCATTTAGTTGGAATACCTAAGTAGACATGAATAGTAACATCAGAGCACTTCGGAATCTTCCTGTGATTTATATCTTCATATACCCATGTTTCCATTCTTAAATGCCCTTTATTTCAAAGTGGCATGTCTCTAAAAAAGAGAAAGGGGTGATTCCTCATTCCTCCAAAGATAAACACATTGGATTGGGCAAGAGCGCCCAGGCTGTCAGTTGGAAAGTAAAAGTTGAAATGAGCTGTATGATTTTTTCCTGTGTTGCCAAACAATTATTTGTAACCAGACCCTCCCCTTATTGGACCCCTTTCTTTTTCCCGAACCAGGTGGTTGTCTTAGTGACAATCTTAATTCATGAGATTGAATTCACCATGGCTTACTTCCTGGTAGTCTGTAAAAAATTAATTATCCCAGAAAAGAACCCACAGGGATACTGTTTGGACAATATGATTACTGGAACCCTATATATTCCTGTAGCATTCCATTTACAGGACACGCCAGCCAAACCAACATAATATGCTCTCGCCTGAACTTCTCCATCAATTAGATTCGTAGGGAATTACTTTTAATTAAATTCCAGGCTGCTGGGGGAATAAGTTGTACATAAGCAACACTTACTCTAAATTATCTACATGCAGTCAAAACACTGTGTCAGTCTGTAGAAGCTACATTAAACAGTTGGATGTGGCATAGTCTAAGTATCAAGTGATTTTCCTGGCATTGTCCTTCTCAAACTTCAGTGTGCATAAAAATTTCCCAAGGATTTTGTTAAAATGCAGATTCTCATTTAGTAGGTCTGGGGGAAGACTTTTAAGATTCTGCATTTCTAAGAAGGTCCCAGGCAGTGCTGATGCTACTGGTCCATGGACTGCACTTTAAGTAGTAAAGATGTAATGATAGCATCATATTTACGGGAGAAGAGAGGCCAGGATTGTTAAGTGCCTTGAGGAAAGGATTTCAACATGTAAGGCCATGTTTCTGATGTTATAGGCGAAGGAGATGCAGCAGATGGTGAAATTGGAAGCCGAGATGGACCGCAGACCAGCAACAGTAGTATGAAACTCCAAAATGCAAACTGAAGCAGCAAAACCACAGAGCATCGAAAGATCACTCCCAAACTTCTGAACACAAACTCCATGGACAAAAGCAGTTTTCTTTTATGTTTCCTTTATGTGTAACAAGATGATACCTGAAGCCACAGAGACTTGGAATGACTTACGTACTTCCGTTTAACGGTTTGAGTATTAAATTTCCTTGGCCAAAGCCAAAGTAGCTACAAATCCGCAAAAATTTACTATTCCAATAAGGCAGAGTTTAATCATGGATGATACAACTTAAACATGTTTGCTGTGAAATAACCATCACAAGTAAATGAGCTTGGTGTTAACAGCTCTGCTTTGTGATGCATTAGGATATGTTTGAGCTACAGCAAAAAACAGTGCATTAGCAATTTCATAGCAAGTGCACGCACTAGGGAAAAAAAGAACTCTGTCTGCAAATTCATTAGCAGAAGTGGGGGTCTGCTAGACAAATAATTTTGCAAAATTGTTCTACATCTAAGTTACCTCATCAGTAAGTGCCATGTCTCTACCATGCCATAAGAAGCTAATTTCCTGTGAAAGTTGTGGAAATTATTAGAACAATAGAAAATTATAGCAGAACAGTGTACCTGTGCCAAAACTCGTCAGTACTCAAACGGGAACTCTGTTGGACACATTTAAGAAAGTTGAAATCTGACATTGCTTTATAGGAATTGCTTCTGCAGGTTCCAGATAATACAATTCACTATTACACCATAAAGATTGTGAAGTGATTATTGGCAAACGTTTGTAAATGTGACCATGTATAAAGTATTTATACTCCTTAATGCACACTGTTATAGAGCAAAATCATCTGAGTATTGCCACACGACAAGATTAGTAAACAGGAATACTAGAACTATGTTTGCATGTTACACAAGCACCAATTAAGACTAATCCATACAGACACAGTTAACCTTATGCCAAATAAATACAGGTTACATAAACGTATGGCACAGAATATAATTTGACTATCAAGACTTTTAGCATAATGAAAAAGTCTATATATATGTGTATATGAATTATGTGGGCATTCTTGATACTTCAAGGTCTAGTTTGAAAAAAATACATGACTAATTTAATTTTACACAAAAATATATATGCAGATTTTCAGAATTTCATATCAGGAAATGACCTTTTTATGTCTGTTAAATATCAAAACAATTTGCTACAGTGTTAATCTGCATGGTCTTTAAGCCTGCTGTAGTTGTGTTGCAGACAGTGCATGAAAAAGTATTCCGCTGGGAATTGAGCCATGCCACCAAAGCCAAGAGGAGCGCATGGAAGCCCGGTAGTCTAGAACTAATCAGATTACTGATTTTAGGACATAGCACCAACTGAATTGTTGTATATGCTTGTACAAACTGATTCTGTGTGTTCCTCTGAACAAAGCAGAAAAAATTAGGATACCGTCAATATTGAAATTAAACTTCCAACTTCTCTAATAAAAAATTAAAACACATGTAACACTCGTCAGAGTATTTTCTCCCAAGATGCTTCCTAGTAAACTTTTTGCCTTTTTCGTATAAATGATCCTATCATTATTTCTACAGGGGACTTATTCAAGCCCCCAACATGTTTCTCCCCCAAATGGTGGAAAACACGCAGATTCTAGTGAACTTCCAGATATAATATACGTGTTTTTCCTTTTTATCATATTTGTGGTCCGACCTGGATTCCATAAAATTTCTCTGGTTCCTAGTTTCCTTATCTGTAAAACAAGGGAGTTAGACTACATACCTTTCAGCAATAACATCTCAAAAGATTATGGTTAATAAAATGTCACTACTTTCGGATTGCCAGTTTCCAAATATTCTGAATGGCTTCTCTTCATCAAATCAGATGGTTTCTTCCAAGAGCTCAACTAAGCTCACCATTCTAAAACACTTGACTGAACTCATCACTGGCCCCCTTTTGTCTCTGCTTTTTAGAGATAATTCTAGTTTTCCCATTTTTCTGATCATTTCTTCTCTGGCTTTTTATTCTCCTATACTACCATAAATATTTATACTTTCCAGTGTATATCCTGAATCAGTTTCTTCTTCAACAGAGATTACTTTTAGTATTTGAGACATCATCCCCCAAGGGATCCATTGTAGTAGAATTAAAATGCACACGCAGCTGAAATGTGCAACAAGAAGATGCATTTTACTTGCTATTATAAGGTCATATTGCATTCAACTCCTGCATTCTCACTTACTGTGAAGAAAAAATAAGTTAATTTCCAATTAAAGTAACTCAGTGTCTTCCAGCCTAAAAAAAAAAAAAAACTTGTATTTCAGGGACGTATTCAGATACTTTAGAGTTTAATCCCCTGTTAGAGGTCCCTCTCCATTCAGGAACTCTCCCTGCTTCTTTCCCCAGATGGCATCTGAGTGTGAGGAGTAGCTCAGTGAACACCCAGCAACTGAGAGGAGCGTCTGGTCTCCCTGCTGTTGAGCAGGTCCTGACTGCCCTCTGCTGCAGCCCTGCAAAGTGGGCCCTTCCACCCCAGAGGTTCAAGGTCCCTGCTCAGCCAAGTCTCTTCAGTGGTATGCAGAACTTCTGGATCATTTTAGGCTGTGGGGGAACCAGAAGTACTAGCTCAGCTCCACCCATCAAAATACCTCCTTTGATCACTTGTCAGCTATTAGCACCATGTGGTTCTAACACCACAAGGCTACTAAATCCAGGAAGCTTGAAATTCTCTAGAGCTGTGCCCCAAGAAGCAAGAAGTGAGTGTGCTTTGTACTCGGTTCTAAGACTATTTGGGTTCCTGCTACTTATTGCTTCTCCCACCCTCGGGACTTTTTGTTCCAATTTGAGAGCCAGGGCACTTGAATCCTGGTTCCTACCTTTATACTTCCTTTCAGCCCAGCAAAGAAATTCAACTGCCCGTTCCTGACTGGTTGGAAATACCTGTGCAGTACTATACTTCTCCTTCCCTAAGTAGATTGCTCTTCTCCTTTGAGGGGCACAAAAGGAATCATGGAAAAGCCAGATTGCCAAGATAGAGAAACACATTGGGAAATACTGTATTTCATCATATCTAAGGCACCATTGATTACATTATGTACCATTATTTTACATATCACAAAGAATGAAAACACACTGCTAATTAAACTGTAACACACCATCCAGTGATTAAGATACATCTCAATTTCAGAGATGTTACAATGTGAAAAATATTTGCAACTTGGAGTTCATGAAATAGAGCATATTCCAAAAATATTATACAGGCTTCTCAACCCCAAGCCTTAAAGAGGGGGGAAAATTTTAAAGATAGGGTAGGGTACAAGAGATTCATTTTGTTAGAAAACATGAAGTTAAGGAGCAGTTCTGCAACTGGGTTTCAAATTTAGCAATGAGCTTCCCAGAAGGCAATTCAAAAAGGGAAAGAAATATATCTTTCACCATCTTTACTCAGAGAATATTCTTTTTATATGTTTTCCCTTAGCTGTTTCATTCAATCACATGCCTTCAATTTCTACTTCTCTACATATCTCTCAAATCTGTAACTCTTGCCTTGACCTTTCTTTCCTTAGGCTCTGATTTTTCCTCCCAGATTGTCAAGAGTTAATAAATGACCCATGTGCACATTGTATGTAATTAACAAAAAATAGAGACCCTTCCTCCATCTGTCCTCCCTGTTCATTTTAATGGTCCATAACCAGTGCTAAACCTTGGGGCCATGTGGTTCTGCCTCATCTCATCTCCTCCCACACCCAATCTGTTAGATAAAACCTATCAATTCTCCCTTCTTCAAAGTTTCCTTGTCCTTCCTTACAACTTCTCTCATTCCTGACACCCAGTATTTTAAACTTCTGAGTCAATTTCTTTGCTTTTCAAATCTTTTCACATACAGATTGATCTTCCCAAATGACACTTCTAATCATATTACCATTCTGGTTGTAAATACAGAATTCCTATCCACTACCTAAAAAAATGTTAACATTAATGATAACAGCATTCAGTTTCTGGCCTCAAGCTGACTCCTCACCTAGCCAATCTGAATTTATCACTATTCTCTCTTAACACACATCTTTTCTAACCATATGACATAATGATGTTCTGTCCTTAAAAAGCAACCTCCAAAAAGCTCTCTTGTTCTCCCAGGCTAGGAATAATCTGCCCTTCTTAATTTATCCATTTATATTTTAGAAGCTATTTATACATAAGACTTTTCCACCAGTCCAGATCAATTTCTTTTCAGGCTTTGTTCCTTTGCTTTTCAAAGAACAGGTAGTCAATAACTATCAATGACTATTTAAATTATTTTCTGTGAGGTGAAATGAAGGATTTGTAACTGTCTAAGTGGCCTCTTGGGCAGGAAATGTCTTTGAAAACCTGAATAAAAGGCTAAAATGAGAAAAACATTTTTTCTTAATTCTTATTGTCAGCATCCTTCTGGAACAGTATGACTATCACAGTGGCCATCAGGCATTTAACAGTGGGGACCCATCAACATTAAGAGATTATGCAGCATGAAGAGGGAATACCTGCATTATTTAGTGTTGAGGTTATTTTAGGGATACCTCATTCCAAACCTTAAATTGTTTCTCCTTCATCATCACTAGTATAAATCTAACATAAGACCACACTTTTCTGCAACTTTTTTCTGGTGCTCGGCGTTTAACAGAATCTCAAGCACACATTTAATAATCACTTCTTTAATGTCATAATAAATCTGGGTGGTGCCTCTGGGATGAATATTTATGAGCCATCTTCTTTAATAATATTTCATGAAAAGGGTTCTGCTCCATAAGTTAGAATAATGAAAAAATATATTATGGGAGGGAGCGGGAAGATGGTTAAAAATAACAGCATCGTTGCTTTTACATTAGAAGGAAAAATAGGTGTCTGCGCTTATCTCGATAAAGCATACAATGCCTCTTCCACTCCTCTCCTCTCCTAGCATTACTTGCTTGGAAATTCGTGGTGAGAGGCAGTCCCTGAGCTGCCTCATCCTGGAAATGTTTGAATCTCCACCACAATAAAATTTGGAAAAATTTTCCAGTGGCGGCCAATTTAATATTGTGTATCTAATCACTCACACCATGACCCAGTAGCTGCAGATGAATGAGAGTGTACCAAACAAAACGAGGGGGAAAAGAATTTGACCATTAGTCACTTCTGAACTTTGATACCATATAATGTGAATGAGGAAATGTTATACAGATCCATCAAAATGCTTGTTGTTTACTCTTTTCAAACAATGTATGTATTTAATTTCCTCAGACTTCACATGCAGCTTTTTACACTTCTATCTTTTGTTCTTCCTTAGGAAGAAACTTGCAATTTCTGTTGGGGTGTGGAATTTATAACACAGCATATTGAACTCTGTAGGTTGTACCACTGTATTATGAATTCACTTACACTCCCTTACCTAGCTAGCCACACAAACGGTTACATTGGACATATCTTCAGCATTGAGCTAACTGTATTCATTGACCAAATATTTATGAGAAGTCCCCTCTTATCCTCTACACTTTCAACTTGTTTTTTTACTAGTAATGCAGTATTTTTAAAAATGGTCTGCAATTATAGTTTTAGGCTGTGGTCATAGGGTAGATGGATTGCATTGACAGCCCCAATTTTTCATGCCTACCTGTGTCTGGGTCATTTGGCATTTCCCTCCTGCACTGACTCTTGAGCTTGACCCTGGAATTTGCTTTGGCCAGTGGGATACAGGTTGAGCATCCCTAATCCAGAAATCTGAAATCCGAAAAGCTCCAATATCCAAGACTTTTTGAGTGCCGACATGACACCACAAGCAGAATATTCTACATGTAAGTACTTAATACAAACTTTATGCACAAAATTATTTACAATAGTGTATAAAGTTACCTTCACACTATATGTATAAGGTGTATATGAAACATAAATGTATTTTGTGTTTAAACTTGGGTCCCTTCCCCAAGATATCTCATTATGCTCATTATGTATGTCCAAACATTCGTTGCCATGTTTAAGACATCTTTGAGCATTTCCTCTAGGGCTGATCAAGTAGTGACAAATTCTCTCAGAGTTTGCTCTTCTGGGAAAGACTTCATGTGTCCTTCATTTATGAAGCTTATTCTGGCAGACATAAAATTCTGGACTGACAGTTTTTTTCTTAGAGTGCTTTGAAAATGCCACCCCATTCTCTTCTGGCCTGTAAGATTTCTGCTGAGAAGTCTGCTGTTAGTCTGATGGGGTTTCATTTATAGGTAACTTGATCATTTTAAAATTCTTTCTTTCACTTTGACTTTAGTCATTCTGATTATAATATGCCATGGGGAAGACTTTTTTGCAGTGTATTTGCTTGGGGATCATTGGGCCTCCTATATCTGAATGTCTAACTGTCTTGCTAGTCCTGGAAAGTTTTCATTGATTATTTCCTTAAATAGGTTTTGTGAACTTTTTGATCTGTTTCCCCCCTCTGGAGTACCAATGATTTGTAAGTTCAGTCACTTTACGTAGTCTCAGACATCCCCAAATCTCTGCTCATTCTTTTTTATTCTTTTGTTCTTATTTTTGTCGAACTGGATTATCACAAAAGACCTGTCTTCAAATTCTAAGGTTCTTTCTTCTGCTTGGTATAGTCTATTCTTGAAGATTTCAAATATGTTTCGTATTTTCTTCAATGAATTTTTCTCCTCCAGAATTTCTATTTGTTTCTTTAAAGCTATCTATCTCCTTAGTAAAATTATCTCACTCATATCCTGAATTGATTTTCTGATATTTTCTCTATATTAGTTTTCAGATTTCTCTTGGATCTCATTGAACTTCTTTAGAATCAATGTTTGGAATTCTGTAACTGGCATAACAAGGAATTCTTTTTGATTGGGTTCTGTTGCTGGACAATTGTCGTGGTCCTTTGTCATATTTCCCTGCTTTTTCATATTTCCTGTTTCCTTTTGTTGATATCTACACATCTGATGCAGCAGTTGCATTTTTCAGTTTTTTCTGAAATTGATTTGAAGGGAAGAATTTTTTCCTGAAGGTATATATATGTTGTCGGTCAAGTAGGACACTTGGCTTTGATTTGGGATGCTTGCAGTAGTGTGACCTTTGTATGATTTCTTAGGCAGTACACAGGGTCAGTGGTATCTGTGATTTCCTTGGTGGCTTAGAGTACAGTTAGTTGAGGCTATGGTGAATGTTTTCTGGGACTCAACCAACACCTGAGACAGTCTTTGGGCCCTAGTAGTGGAAGCAGTGGACTGAGTATGCCTGATTTTAGGCCCCAGAGCAGCATTTGTGTGTCCTGGACGGCCAACTCTCGGGCCTTCAGGTGCCTTGCTCAAAAGCTAGCAGCTGGAGCCAAGGACCAGGTGAGTGGGCAAGTTCTTGAGCAGCTGGTGCTATGTGGGAGGTGACAGCAGCAGTGGTGAAGCCACCCACTCGAATCCAAGTGGTCCATGCTGGTGATGTTGGTGGCTGCAGTGGATGGAGCAGAGTAGTCCTCAGTCCCTCAGCTGCCTGTAACAGGTCAGTGGGGATTGTCCTAAGTGTTACGTCACCTTGAACTCAGACTGAGGGCAGGGTCCAGACCAATGTTAAATTCTCAAAATGGCACCAGCTGTATGGTTACAATCAAAGAGAGTGGGGTTCCCTTTTAGGCAAACAGCATGGACAAGAAACTGGTAAATGTGGTCTTCTTGCAGCCGGTAGCAGGGTGGTGGGAATTTTCCTAGGTGTATGTAAGATAGCTTGGGCTCCTCGGTCCCTCCTCAGCTGGGCAAGGCTACAGCTGCATCAGTCCAAACTGTGCCCAAAGGCAGAGCACAGTGCATCTTTAAACTCCCAAAATGGTGCCTTGGGCCTGTGACCAGAGAGGGTGGGACCCTTCCCAGGTAGGCTGTGTTGGTCAGAAACTAGGGGAGTGCAGTTGCCTTGACACTTGGTCTCACAGCAGCTCATTGCAGGGTGAGACCTGGTGGGTATTGCCCTAGATTTGTGTCACAAATCCTGGTTTCCCTGTCCATCCTCAGCCACGCAGGGGCTAAAAGCAAGTCAGCCTGTACTCAGCCTGAGGGCAGGGTGCAGCACAGTGTTAAATTCTCAAAATGGTGCCTGGGGCCTGGGACCAGAGTGGCTGGGGCTCAATCCAGGCAAAAAAAGATGGGCAAGAAAGTGTGGAGAATGCTGTCTGCATTTCCACAGACACAGACTGACTGCACATATCAGTCTCAACAGCAACTCACAGCAGGATGGTGAGGAACTTCCCGAGGGTGCATGGGAGCACCTGGGTTCCTTTACCCCTTCTTGGATCTGCACGGAGTCTGCAGGCACCTGCAACTCCCTGGAATCCAGGGTCTCAGAATGGAGCCCTGCTCAAGCTGCTCTAGCCTTGGATGACTGTGGGATTCCACGTGGGTTCCCTTTCTGGAGCAGTGTGTCTGTTCAATCTTCAAGCAGCTCCCCAGTGGGCTGGGAGGTTCTCTTCCAGCTAAGATTGTAAAAGCTCATCTTGGAGTGAGGAGCCCCAGGGCCTTCTCTGTTACTGTTTCCCTGTGTCTAGGACTTTCTGCCAGCTCTTAGCCCATCCCTGGCTGGACAAGTTGCCTCTAACCCTCTCCTTTCCCACTTTTAGTGTTTCCTGTCACTTCCCTGGTGAATCCTAGCATTCTCTCCTAGATGATTTCTTTGAAATGTGAGAATCTGCTTCCTATTCTGGTTCCTCTCTTTGGAGGAGGCACATACTACCTGTGTCTAGTCAGCCATCTTAGTCCTCTTGTAGGAGTTCTTTATATACTTTAGACACTGGTTATTTCTCAGAAATATGATTTACAAAATTCTCTCCCATTCTGTGTATCATCTTTTTACTTTCTTGATGGTAAGTTTTGAAGCTCCAAATATTTTGATGAAGTCCAATTTATCAATTTTTTTTCTTTTGTCACTTGCGCTTCTGGTGCTGAAGACACCATTGCTTAATCCAAGGTAACTAAGATTTATGCCTGCTTTCTTCTAGGAATTTTATAGTTTTAACTCTTAACATTGTGTCCTTGATCCATGTTGGATTTTTTTTTGATATATCATTTAAGAATCCAACATCATTTTCTTGCATACAGATAACTAGTTTTCACAGCACTATTTGTTGAAAAGACTATTTTCCCCCCATCGAATTGTCTTGGCACCCTTGTAAGATGTCCATGGATCACAAATGTGGAGATAAGTTCACATTTAAACTCCCATCATGTCCATTGGTGCCCAGCCAAATCCCATGTATCTGTCATGTACACTCATTTGAACCTCTCATTTGTGTTTGACAAAGTCATTCTTGCAACACTCTTCCTTTTTGTGTGTCAATTGAAAAATCATTCAATTTATAAATTTGGAAAGGAGACTGTATTTCTTATAAAAGGTTACAACCTGCAGGCTGGGAATCAGGCCCCCTGACAAAACTGGAGGCAGGCACTTCATGGGAGAGAAGGTAGACAGGAATTTCTGACAAATGGGTTGGTCAAGTATAAATATTCAATAGGTTATAGGAGAAACAACGATTATTCACAAAGTGGGGGGTCACATGCATGCATGATAAGCAAACATGCAAGTTACATACAACCCATGTTTACTTTGGGATGGAGACTTAACATTTAAATGTATTAAATTAGGCCCTATCTGTCAAAAAGTAAAGCAGGAGCATGAAAGCCCTCAAGTGTGCAGCCTCTGTAAACCAGCCAGAACCAGTCCATGGTTGGTGGTCTCTTACCAGGAGAAAGTTATTGAAATCAGTCTGTTGTCCAATCAAAGATGTAATTATGGCTTGTGGAAGAGGGAGTTCGGTTAGTGAGTGGCAGTTAGAACATAGTTTATTCTTTAAGTGTAGGAGTGCATGATTTAACCCTTGTCTGGCATGCCCTTAGGTCTTATTTATAATTTGGTATTTATTGCCATAAAGAGCCTAGTTTGTCAGTCTTATCTCTATTTTAACATTAATGCTGGTCTGTTGTATCTAAATGGCAAAAAGGAGGGGGCATAATGAGACATGTCCAAACTCCCGTCCTGTCATGGCCCGGAACTCAGTTTTTAAGGTTTCTCTAGGGTTCCCTTGGCCAAGAGGGGATCCATTCAGTTGGTTGGGGGGTTTAGGATTTAATTTTTAGTTCTCATTGGTCTTTATGACCTCACACTACATGGAGGCACAAACTTCTCATGCTCCACTTTCACCTTCTCCAAGGAAACTCTTTCTCTTCTTCCTTCCAAGACAGAAGGTGGACCTCAAGAATCTTATACCAATGATGCTCCCATCCCACCCTACCCTCCCTAATTCTGCCCTAAACAGAGTGGGATGAAGAATTTATGGCCCACAACACATCTGTTAGCAATTAGTTCTAGACTTTTATCCTTTACATGCTTACTCTCATCACCACATTTAGACTGTATTAGCCTGTCACTGCATGACAAGTGACCACAAACTTACAGCAAGCCCATTTATTATCTTACATTTCTGTAGGTCAGAAATCTGCATATAGCATGGCTGGATTCTCTGCTCAGAATCTCACAAGGCAGAAATGAAATGTCATCTGGGCTGCACTCTCTCGGAAGGCTCAGGATCTTCTTCCAAGTTCAAGTGGTTGCTTGCAGAATTCAGTTCCTTACAATTGTAGGACTCAGGTCCCTATTCCCATGTTGCCTGTTGGTCAGGGGTACTTCTCAGTTCCTAGAAGCTGCCTACAGTTCCTTGACACATGGTCCTATGTATAGGTTGTCTTCACAACGTGGCAGCCTACTTTTTCAAAGCCAGCAGCAGAATCTCTGTTTTATCACTCTTCTTTCAGGAAGGGTCCAGTCTCTTTGAAGGACTTGCTTGATTAAGTTGGGCCCACCCAAGATCATCTTATCTTCCTTTTGATTAATTCAAAGTTAACTGGTTTGACTTATACCTGCAAAATCCCTCCAACTTCATCAATTAACATAACCTAATCAAGGAAGTGAAATCTGTCATATTCACTGTCCTGACTATGCTCAACAGGAAGGGATTATACAGAGTGTGTGTGTGTGTGTGTAGATGAGAATATTGGGGGTCATCTTAGATTTCTGCCTAAACACACACATACACACATACACCATTAGCACAGAACTCAAATACTCAAGTTAAATTTCATGTATTTATAGCATTTAACAATCTCATTTAATCTCCATGTTACAGACAAATCAAGAACATTATCATCATCCTACAGATGTTGAATCTGAGGTCACAGAACAACACAGTGGGATATTAAAGAATAGACCCCATTTATTCTCCAGTCGCCAGATTGCTCTTCTCCATGGAATCACCTCACTGTGATAGAGATCATCATATCTTACACCTAACAGCCACAATCACAAAACCACCTGACAATTTACAATTTCAATGAACAAAGAGCATTGCCAAAGACAAAATGTCATTCAACTGTCATGGCAACCTATCAGTATAGGTTTTATCATTTCTGCTTCGAACGAGGAAATGATTGAGTGAGCCCTTCAGCACAGCACTTAGCACAGGAAAGAATAAATAATAAGCTCCATGCTTTTGGTGCTATTATAAATTAATTTATGTATACCAACAAATGAGGTGCTATTTTCCCTGCCCTAGAAGGATTTATTTGTTATTAATATATCAGAACTTAATAAGTTCCAGGTATTCCCAACATTAATTAGATTTGATTTAAATAATAATCCAAAAGGAGCTCAGCAGGATAATGAAATCTAAACAGAACTTTGCTCTCGAAAGTCTAGTGTAAGGGTCAAGAAACTATGGCCCAGGGGTCAAACCCAGTCTCTTACCTACTTTTGTATGGTACATAAGCTAAGAATGGTTTTTACATTTCTATGTGGTTGGAAAAAAGTTAAAAGTACTTTATGGCTCATAAAAATTGCATGAAATTCAAATTTCAGTGTCCCTAAATAAATTTGTAACAGAACACACTCATCCACTGACATGTGGCATCCGATTGTCTTTGTGTTACAACAGGAAGATTAATTAGTTGTATAGCCAGCAACATCTAAAATATTTACTATCTGGCCATTTACAGGGAAAGTTTGCCAGCTCTTGGTCTAGCCCACTTAGGCTGCAGTAGAGAGGAGGGAAGGAACAGAGGTTGAGGGGCAGAGTAATGGGAACACAGTTCTCTAGTTTTTGTGGAGGAGAGGAAATAAAGGGCCCTGGAGCCCTCAAAGACACAGGCTTTCTGAAATCCAGGGCCCAGGAAGTGGCAGAACCTCTATGGGAAGGCTACGTAACTGCTTGCAAGGCCTGGTTTCTCCTGCTTTAGAAGCCTTTATGGAAAGAAGGGAGCTACCAAGAGAAAAGGCTGCCTTGGACAGGGAGCTCATGCCCATGCTGGCACGGACAAGAAACAAGGGCTTCAGTGACCTCTGGGACTGAGGAGCGGGGGCCTCCCCCACTCGCCAGGGTTTCACAAGCCCTAGTGCTACGGTACAATTCTAAAGAAGAAGACAATTAAATGATGCCAGATGTCTCAGTGTGTGTTCTCCAAAAAGCAAACCCTCAGACAAGAATTGGAGTACAAGTATTTTATTTGGGAGGTGTTCCCGGGAAACACAGGGAGGGGCTCTGGGGATCGAGGTAAAACAATAACGGAATAATTGTGGAGATGCTACTGCTGTGGGCAATGGGCACAGTCCTCCTGGGGACTCCGTGAGGGACAGTGTAGCGTGCTTTACAGAATGGTCCCACACCAAAGTGACAACAAGGGATATTCATCCTCCAAATGTCTCTTCTCATTGGATGAGAGTTGCTGTTGAGGGTAGTAACTCCCCAGCACTTACCTGCCTGCCCCTCATGAGCTAAGCGAGTTCCTGGGGCCAGAGAGCACCCTTGAGAAGGGAGTCACAAGTGCTTGAGGCAGGAAGTCATCAGCATGAACAAGACAGTACTAAAGCTATGGGAGAAGGACCAGGGGAATATGAGCGGGGCCCCAAGAGCATCTGCTGCACTGGGCTCCCTTCAACCTTGGAGAGTTAGTGGCTTTGGGGGGAGGACATACAAATTAGATTTATTTTGCTTAAAAAAAATTAAAGAAATGGTACTTCCAGCTGCTGGAGGGTGCCAGATGTTCATGTACGTGCCTTAACTTTCCGATAAAATGGCAGACTCCTCAATGTCATGCAGAAAGATAAGTCTGAAAGTTTGCTTAATGGGTTATCCAATCAGGAAAAAATATGAAGAGTTTTTGCTCCCTGTTTTGTCTTTCACCGCCTATCCTCTGATACGGAGGCTATTAGCAGGAAATGTTAGCAACAAAAGGCCTGAATAATCTACAGTAAGGTAAGTTACTTTTGAATGATCAAAATTGATTACCAAAATCAGTGGTAGCTAATCAACCCTGGATCTTTATTTCCCAGTGTGAATATTTTAACAAATAGGATAGAAAACATGAAAGCTACACAGATGCTATACAATGTGTGAGAGTTTAGTAACAACAAAACCTCTGAAGGTATGAGTGAGTGGTGCATTTTGTTTTGTTTTATGATTTAAAAAAAAAAAAAGGATGGTGATGTTGCTAGTTGAAATGGAATTCAGTCAGCCTTCCAGATTTCAAAGGCCTTATAATAGAAGAAACAGCCACATAAGTGGGTCATGAACAATCGTGTCCATTAATCATCCCAAGTCCGCTGGATATGCATGCCAAGTGCCAAGAAAGCCATGAGACTCTGTCTCAAAGACAATGTGCTTTTCTAAATTTACTTCTCAGTGTAAAAGTCTAATATTTGGGTTCACTGATATTTTGCATTTGCAGGAGAAAGTAGGCCCTGCTTTAAGGGGCAGGGCAAAGCAACACAGCCCTACCTTCAAGTAGCAAAAAGGATCCTTAGTAATCAGACTTGACAGTTTATACATCCAACAATGTCCTCTTCATTGATATTCAAATACTCAAAGCTGCCGCTGGATATATATTACTATAATAGGCAGTTCAAACTTAACTTATTAACATTAGAATTCCTGGGTATTTTTGCCCACTCTTCCACATTTTAATTTTTAATGGCACTACTGTCTTTCCAGCCTCAGGTTAAAATTCTAAAAGTCATCTTTGATTACTCACTGTCTCTCATCCCCTTGTATAATCAATAAGTGAGTATTACTGGCTCTTTTCCTCCAGGATATTTCTGGAATGGAACCACTTCTCAACACTACTGGGATAACCACCCTGGTTGTAACCACTGTCATCTCTCACCTTGACTCCTGTAATAGTTTCCTGGTTCCACTTCCACCCACTCTTGAGCCCCTACAGCCCTTTCTCCACACAGTAGCAGAGCGATCCTCTTGAAGTATAAATCAGATTGTGTTACTCATCTGCTTAAAATCCCCTCTGCACTAAAAATAAAAGCCAAACTTCTTTCCCAAGCCTATAAACCTTCACGTGATCTGGCCCCTGCTATTCTGGTTATCTATTGTTGCATAACAAACTATTCCAAACTGAGTGCCTGAAGCAACAATTTATTATTTCTCATGATGCTCTGGGTTGGCTGGCCTCAGCTGGCTAGTTCTTATGCTCCATTTGGTATTGACTAGGGTCACTTGTGTGGCTGCATTTGGTGGGGAACTCAGCTGGGGCTGGAACATCCAACATGGCTTTACTCACACTTCTGGCTCCTCATCTGGGATGGCTGCCTGGGCCACTCCCTCTCCACATGGTCTCCCAACATTTAGTGGTCAGGTTCAAGCTTCTTTACCTGGAAGCTGGATCTTCAAAAGGACAGAAAAGGAAGCTGCTAGGATTCTTGAAGCCTAACCAAAATACACAGCATCACATCCACACATTCTATTGGTCTATTCCACTGGTCAGAGCAAGTCACAAGGTCAGCTCAGACTCACAGGGAGGGAAGGTAGACCTGCCTCTTGGTTGGAAGGGGGAAATTAATATACAAGAAAGGGAGGCATTGTTGGAAGCCATCTTTAGAAATATGAGATCTATCCGGAAAGTTTCCTGCCATTGTTAATACAATGAGAATGGTTTGTACGACATCGATGTAACTTGGCAGCCAAGGAAGGTGGACTGAGATGCGCATGCATGAACAGTGATGACTTCACTGTATTAATCAGTGAGGCTCTAGACATTGTTGAGTGAGCAGATGTGGCTGCCACATTCAAAATGACTGAGCAAGTAGAGCAACGAATCTGCATCAAATTTTGCATTAAGCTTGAACATTCCTCCATGAAAACTATTGGGATGATTCAGAAGGCTTTTGGGGATGATGCAATGAATGCAGCACAAATAAAAGTGTGGCACAAATGCTTCAAAGTTGGCCAAGAATCTGTTGAAAGTGACCCACATTCTGGAAGGCCTGCAACAAGCAGAACACCTGAGCATGTTGAACGTGTACAGGTTAGGTTAAGAGATGCTGGGAGAACTATATGAGGTCCCAAGGTGCCTACTTTGAAGGGGACTGAGGCATCATTGTCCTATGTACAATATTTCTTGTATCTTCTTCAATAAATGTCTCTATTTCTCATATTACATGGCTGGATACTTTCCAGGCAGACCTTGTAATCTTCCATGCCTACCTACCTCTCCAATCTAATTTCATACCACTCTCCACCAGCCATGCTGGACATCTTTGTCATTCCAAAGTATGCTGAGACAGAGATTGCTAGTGTTCCCCCCAATATTCTTCTGCCCATCTTCTTCCAGATAGAACTTCTGAATTTCGTCTAAGTTCATGGCTTCCCAGAATAAGTACTACATTTCCCAGGCTCCCCTGAAGCCAGGTATAATCATATGATTCCATTCTGAGCAATGGCATGTCAGGGGATGTGTCCAGCCTTCATAAATCTTCCTTAAAAGACAGTAGATGTCTCTCCGTCAACCTCTTTCTTCCTGTTCCTCAAGCTCCTCCTTGCTGGTTGGACCATGAGGGGTCATGGAGAATGAATGCCTTGCCAGGTTGGAAAAGCTTGAGTCTCTGAGCCTAAGGACCAGCCAACCAGCCCTGGAACAATGATCCGTGGATGTTTCTTCTAGAGAAAGAAACTTGTTTAAGCCACATTATTTTCTATCTTTCATGGCCAAACTTAGTCCTTACTGCTGAGCATTTACAGCAGAAAGAGCAGCAAGAACAAAGGGCCTGAGGCAGGAGAACATGCAGAACATGAGCGGAGGTAAAAAGGTCGAGCAATTATGAAACAGGCAACAGCAGCCACATCATGTACAGCCTTGTAGGTTTGGCTTTTTCATCTGAATGAAATGGGAAACCATTATAGAGTTTTGAGGAAAGAGTGATAAGGTGCCACCATACTGTAGAATCACTCTTTAGCCCATGTGAAGAAAAGGCCATGGGAGCACCAAGGCAGAAGCAGGGGGCTAATTAGGAGGTTTTTATCTAGATAAGAGGTGATGGTGGCATAGACTAAGGAGAGAGCAACAAAGATGGTGAGAAGTGGTCAGACTGTGGATCTGGTTGGAAGGGAGAGATGCCAGGATTCTCTGATGCATGGAATGCAGGATATAAGGGAATGAGGAGTCAGTGGTGGTCTAGAAGCTTTGATCTGAGCAACTGGAGTTGCTGCTAACTGTAATGGGGAAGGTTGAGAGGAACAGGGGATTTTGGGGAGGAAGGAAAGGTAAGGAGTTTGGGTTTGGATTTGTATTAGTCAGGGTTCTTCAGAGAAACAGAAACAACAGTGGGAGGGCAAAGAGAGAGAGAGAGACATTTATTTTAAGGAATTGGCTCATGCAATTAAGGAGGCTGGCAGATTCAACATTGGCAGGGCAAGCCAGCAGGTTGGAGTCTCAGGCAAGAGTTGATTTTACAGCCCAAGTCCAAAGGCAATCTGAAGACAGAATCCCCATTTCCCATGGGAACTTCAATCTTTTCTCTTAAGACTTTCAACTGATTGGATGAGGCATACCCGTATTACAGAGTATAATCTGCATTATTCAAAGTCTCCTGCTTTAAATGTTGATCACCTCTAAAAAATACCGTCACAGCAATATCTGATCTGATGTTTGATCAAACATCTGAGCACCATAGCCTACCCAAGTTGATGCATAAAATTACCCATCATGGACACGTTAAGTTTCACATGTCTTTATATATCCCAGTGGAGATGTTGAATAGAGTGTTGGATATACATGAGGCAAACACTTGGGATCATGAGCCCATGCATTTTGTTTAAAGAAACAAATGTACCCAACTGAGTGAGTGTAGCATGTAGGGTCCTCCATATCCCTCCACTCTCTTTCTGTGTCCTGACCACTCTGTGTCCTGGCCAGTGTTGCATGTCTTCCCCTGCTGGATTAAACCCAAGCTGAGTGGGGCCTTGAAAATTCCCAGGTACTGATAAACTTGTTTAGGTTGTTGCCTCAAACACTGAACAATCAAACACGTTGCTAAGCTTGTAAAAACTAGCCCTGGCCCTAAGCCAAATTCCTTAAACCTCCATATCAACTCCATAATACGACCCCCTCATGGGCGACATACTTGAGTAGAATATCTCCTGTCCTCACTGTCCATCACAAGGAAGCTGCGAACCCCTCTATATGTAAGTTCCCTTAATAAATTCTTTGGACTGAACACCCTGTGTTTAGTGCTTCTTTCTTTAGAATCCCAACTAGCCCCATCTTGGAACAATTTGGGGCGGTATGTTGTGGGAACCCCTCTGCTGCCACTTTCGGGACAACTCTAGATGTGGGTTCAGCCAGATGGAACAGTAGAAAGAGAAGAGGTTTGAGGATTGGGCATTCCAACCTTAAGAGTTAGCACAGGTGAGGAAGAACCACCAAAGGGGAACTGTGAGAAAGCCAGTGATTCATGAGAAGCCCAAAAGAGTGCAGTGTTCTGGAAGCCAATGAACAAAGAGCTTCCAAGATAAGGAGATGATCAACTGTGTCAAATTTGACTGATAGGTCAAGCAAGACCTGAGAACTTGTCATTAAATTTAGCATCTTGGAAACCACAAATAACCTCACTTATCTGTTTGGGTTCAACAAGAGAAGTAGAACCAGTGGGAGATATTTATTAGGAGATTTATTGCAAGAAATTGACTTATGTGATTATGGGGGTTGGGTAATTGAGTCCTAATTCCATTGGGAAGGACAGGCTGGAACCTTCAGGCACAGGTGGAAGCTGGTGTCCACAGACAGATTGTTTTCCTTTCCAGAGAATCCTCAGCTCTGCTTATAAGACCTTCAACTGATTGGATGAGGCCCATCAGATTGTCTAAACTACCTCCCTTACCTAAAATCAACTGATAATGGACTTTAATCACAACTAAAAAAATACAGTAATCAATGTTACTGTCTGATTGAATAACCTCTCCTAACCAAGGTGACACATCAAAGACCATCATACCTCAACAGGACCAGCTTGTGTTGGGCCCAGTAAAAGTGGGGTCAAGAAAATGGGAGGAGAGAACATGCAGGTAGTGAATGTAGATGGTTGTTTCAAAAATCTGTGCTATGAAAAGAGGCAGAGAAATGGAACAGTGCTTGGCAGGAAATTGGACCATGGAGTAAGTGACTGAGATAGGATGTAAGACAAGACCATTAGTGGGCAGAAACCTGAGGAACTGGGCATCATGGCATTAGAAAGCCATCCTTTTGGGTACCAAAACCATCAAGAGAGAGGAGAAGGAGGAAGTATTACAGAGAGTGACAGTAATTCAGTAACTAACATATTCAGAGAATGAGGCATGATCTGTTGTTAGGATGAGGGTGACGGTGTGTAGTTGTACAAGAAAGACTAGTGGAGATACAGTCTGAAGACTTCAAATTCAAAGCTGGGAGAGTGAGGACTCTCTTAGGGAGGAAGAAGAAGAGAATTGTCTGGGAAAACAGCAATGAGTGGCAAAGAAGACACACACCCACCTTCAGAGCCCGCGGGAGGAGGAGTTACAGCTCCCTCTTAAGAGGGCTGCACAAAAAGCACCGTCCCTTCATATGAGATCCCTTCATAGGACATCTGAGTTACAGCAGGCAGGGGAAGGGTATTTGTAGAGAAGGGGTTGAGAATTTAGGGAATTATGCTGATGACTGACCATGAGTTCCAGAAGATAAGAAGGATGGGAGATGACATCCTTGCAGGGGTTTTCAGAGCTGTATGAGGAGGAGCTGAGGGCCTGGGCTCCCTGAGGTCCCTGACATAGGTAGGAATAAAGGACACAAGAGAATATTCTGGAAATGTTTCCAGATAGTGGTGGTGAGGCCGGGAATGTTGAGGAGTAGACAAGGGCAGGGGAGTCTTGCCAATAACACACTGCATTCTGGGCCCTGTTTTCCCTTTCACTGATGGGGATATCAAAGCTGGAAGCAGGGAGCTGTATCCCAGCACTCAATCCTGCCTGCCTTTGGTTTCCTCATCGGAACAACAATTGGGCAGGAGAATTTCTCTTCTCCAGCTCCTTCCAGCTATGCTGCCCTATAACTCTAAATCGGTCTTTAAAATACTTCCATGACCTCTGTTTGGCATTAACTTGATTCTCAGAATATTTACTTTTTGCAACTTCTTGGCCTTTGTCAAAATCACTTTTGAAACTTTCTTCGTGTCTTCCCATAACGAGACTGAAAAGGAACAACAAATACACTACCTTTCGTCTGTACCAGACTGCTCTGAAGAGCAAGAGGGCAACTTAGGCAAAAGGAAAGGTGTTTACTTTCCCCAGACTTAGGAAACTATAGAAAAAAAAATTCTCTACATTATTTATTCCACATTGTACTGAAGAAATTAAAATTCCCTTGCTGCCCTCTCCCCAAGTGGTCTCCAAACCTCATCTCAGTGTATGCACCAAGGCTGAGGCTGCAGTAGCACATGAAATGGCTATTGCCATAGGAATGGCTGGTCCCCTCATCCAGCCTCCTTCCCCTAGATTAAGGGTTCTTAAAGTGTGGTCCTTGGACCTGCAGCATCAGCATCGCCAAGAACCTATTGGGGATGCAAATGCTCCTGCTACACTGTAGTCCTCTGGGATCAAAATCTCCAGGAATGGGGCCCAACAGTGTGCTTCAACAAGCCCTGCAGGTGATGCTGATGTTTTCTCAAGGCTGAGAATCGCAGCACACATTTTGGTCAGATGCAATAACCTCTAGTTCTAACTTTTCATAGTCATTCATATCCTTGAGCTTTGATGCAGTTCCTTCTGCTGCTTGAAATCCTCCGCTGCAGTGGATCTGCCCCCACGCCCTTCTAGACCAGCTTGGTTAGCACCACCCTTGAGAGGCTCTCCCTGGCTAGGTCCTTCTTTGCATCCAAAGAAAACTTCCTGCCACCTTCTATTTGAGCATTTATTATATTGTTTTATAACTGTTTACTGATCCCTAGTCTCACTTTTAAAGACATAGATTTTATCCTCCCTCATTTAACATTTTAAATGCATATTATGTTTTAAGGCATTGGAGACAGAGAAGTTTAAAAAAAAAGATTGAAATTTTTATTCTACTGAAAAGGACCAGACAATAAATAATGTAAATGAATACATTTTATCAATTCCAAGCTATGTAAGTTTGTTTTTCCTTTTAACACTCTGAATGAGTCTTAACTAATGGCATGCCATGGTTTAATTGGCAGCATATTTTGCTTGCTGAATAGCACATAAAATAGTGGTGTGTCTTGCAATAATATGATGTCTTAATTTTGATGAAATAAAACCGTTTAAAAAAAGTGGTATATTATAGGGAGAAAAATAAAGCCAGGAAGAAGGATGGGGAGTCTAGCTGGGGGTGGGGGGAGGGGGGTGTGGTATCATTCCAAACAGGATGTCCAGGAAAGGCCTCACTGAGAGGGTCACATTTGGAGACAGACCTGGGGAAGTTGAGTGATGGAGTCATATGGATATGGATATGGAGGGGAGAGTGTGCGAGGAGCATTCCAAGTAGAAAGAACAGCAAGGGCAAAGGTTCAAGGACAAGGAAAATGCCTACTGTCTTGTTGATCTATTTAGAACAGAGATTAAAACAGTGTCTGATAAATACCCATAAATCTTTATAGCCTGGACATCAACCATTGATAATGTAGGGATACTTTTAGAACATGATGGTTACAAATTATTTTAACTTCATGCACATGCTGGCATTAGTGACTCCCAGAAATAACAAAGTGTTGTGATAAAGAAATGTAAATTTAGGAAACATTATTTTGCATCTGTGGTGTTCCAGACCTTATGATAGGTGTTGGAGATGCAGAGATGTATTAAATATAGTCCTTGCCCTCAAGGAGTTCTAAGCTAGCAGGGAACACAGAAACATAACCAAAATATAAAGCTATAAAAGTATAGTCACAGGAGTGTGAAATGTATTATTGTAGCCACATAAGAAGGGGCAATATCTATGATCATTTATTTTCCTATCAAGGCCCACTTCAGATTTCATTCTCTTGAAGGGAAGTAATGAACAAGCTTCTAGCAGTAGCTGGGTTGAATTATTTGGCTGTAAGAAGCACACCTATGGCTGGACACATTGGCTCATGCCTGACAGTGCTACTATTAAGTGTCTGAGATGCTCTGAATCAAGCACTCATTTGGCAGTGTGGTTCTCAAAGTGTGGTCCTGTCTGACCTGAAGCATCAGCATTACCTGGAAATTTGTTAGATACACAAATACTCTGCCCCACCTCAAACATCCGGAATTAGCATTTCCAGGTGAGGCCCTCCCAGGTGGTTGTCCAGGGAAGGCACAGAGCCAAGAGCACACTTCACACCAGTGCTTCTAAAATTGGTGGACCTGGAATGGAGTTACTGGAGGTGGCAAAATCAACCTTCACAGAAGACCCAGTTTACTGAATTGTGAAGCAACTTAAAATAGCGGTTTTTATGATAAAAATGTTCAAAAATCACATGAATATTGAAGCAAAATAAAGTCTTGTGCTCTGAAAGAGGGCTGCTTCGGGTGGGGGTAGTGGAGTGAGATAAATAAGTAATCAGGCCCCTCTGCCATTTTGTTTAAAATGAGAGTGATTTTGCATTATAAATGAACATTTATTGAATTTGATTCTAAACATTTGACTCGAAATCTCACAGCACCTTTGAGGCAGGCACTACTATCAACTCCATTTTATAGGTAAGGAAACTGAAGCACAGCAAGGTTAATTAGCTGGTTCAAGGCCATACTTTCTGGAGTCAGAATGAATTCGGCTACAAAGAGCAGTGACGTTAACATTGTACATACCGTCTTGCACAGGGCCCAGGCCCCATCTCAGCCAGTCCCAACTAATCTGTAAAGTGGGTACTACTACTCTAGTCATTCCTGACTGTCATTAAAATCACCTGGGGACCTTAAAAACACACTCCTGCCCAGGCTCCATCCACTAAAAGTTCTAATCTCATTGGTTTGATAAGTGTTGAGGAGTGCTTAGGAGCTCCCTAGAACCTCCAAAACGACTCCCGCTTGACTGATGATGGAGAGGAGGCTGGGAGACACAAGGCTGAGCAATGGCTAAAACTCAGGCTTCATAAACCAGGCGTGGGCTTTTCCAATGTAAATGTGCACCAGTTCCCTGGATATTTTTTTTAAATGCGGTTCTAATGCAGTAGGGTTAGGTGAGGCCTGAGAGTCTGCCTTCTCTAGGTAATGGCCATGCTATGGGTCCAAGAACTGCACTCTGGCTGTCCCGAACCATGTGGTGTTTCCTGGCCCTCTGAAGAGCCGAGGCTTTCCTGGCTCTTTGGGCCTGGATGGGTGTATTCTGCCAAGGTGTGTCCCCAGATTAGGGATTCCTTGAGACCCGAGATCTGATCCTTTCAGCTCTCTCCAAGACCCAGCCAGCCTAGGATGAACGCCTTGGAGCAGAGTCGAGTTTGAATTCCAGAGATGGAGAAGTTTCTGGGAAATTGAAAGGAAAAATCCCACGGTTATGGCCCAGAGGCAGGAACTCCCAATGACCTAACTAAGCCTTCTCCAGTTCAGGGGCTGTCCTCTCAAATCTGAGCTCAGCCTTCTTGGGCTCCCCACTCAGTCTCCAGCTGACGCCTGAGCTGCAGGCGAGATGCAGAGACAGGGACAAGCAGCCTCGCCCTCTGAGGGGTGCATGGTTTTCTTGGTCTTGCTGAAAGGCAGGACAGAGGGAATCCAAGTGTTTCAAAGTACATTTTCCACGCACCCTTCTACAACCCTCCCTCGCCGCTGTGCCTTGACTCTCCACGCTGGTCCCGCCATCTTCCTATGCCCTGGGCGACGTTGCGGCCGGACGACCTCATGGAGTTGGCCTTTCTCTTGGCAGAGCCCCGGAGCCCCGGAGCCCAATTCCCAGTCCAAGGCGATGGACTAGGAATGGAGGGAGGTTTTTGGCTGCTCTCATGCCTCCTTGGGGCTCTTTCTGGGCATTCGAAGGGCGAGTCCTGGCCTCCCGCAGCCTCCCCTGGAAAGGATGCCAAGTGCCCGGTGCGGGCGGACGCCAAGGTCTGAGGCGCGGAGGCTGCGCGGCGCCAGGTGCTCCGGGGAACCGCCACTGCACTCACAACCCCGCCGTCCACGGCGACAGGGGACTCGGCGCCTGTGACCAGAACAGAAAACGAAACCTTGTGGGGGGCGCAGGGGGGGACAGGGTGATCAGGGTTTTTCTATAACAAATGAATCCTTCCCCCAAACAAAATCCAGAGTCGCCCACCTGACCGTTGCGCCTGTCCGCCTGGGTCCCTGAACCCACCCTCTCCCCTCCGGCCCTGCAATCCCAGGTTCCAGGCCATAAGTTGGGAAATGAGACGACCATCCACCAGCGCCGGGCTCCCGGGAGCTCCAGCTGGCCCCGAGTGCGTGGCCTGAGGCGTCCCCCATCTGTGCGCGTCCACAAAGTCACCCGGGAATAACAGCGGCGCTGCAGCCCCCGGGGCTCCAGACCTCCAGGTGACCCGCGATGGCTCGCGCAGCTTGCGGTGGCTTTGCTGCTGTGTGCTCCAAGGTCCATTTGGCTTGGGTTGAGACTCCCTAGGCTGTGGGCGAGGCGGTAGCTGCAAACCTCCATAGACCCGGCTGTTTCTCTGAAATTAAAAAAAAAAAAAAAGCCCCAATTAGAATATCGGGGGTAGGAGGTGGGGAATAGATTTGGGTCTGGAAACTGCCCAGGCAGGTGCCCACCCGGAGCTGCTGGACCAGGGACATCGTTGGAGGACCCACCTGGGATGGCAGAGGCCTAGGGGATTTCACAGGCCGGGGCAAGCCTGGAGCACCCCCAAATTTGCTTTTAAATTAAAAAAAAAAACACCAAACCTAATGGTCGCCACAAAGGGAAAAAAATATCCCAATGTGTGGTTTTCTTACCCTTATTTTGAGAGAATATTGGGTGAATCTCCATGGTGTTTATCAGGTTTGGGGCCTCCCAGAGTTCTTATCTGGCTCTGTCCACTGGAGAACCGGAGAGAGGCGGGTACAGGCCACCCGTTGACACATCTCGCGTCCCGCCTGCAGTCTCGGGCCGCACCCCAGGCGGGCTCGGCGGGGAGAGGTGGCCGGTGCACCCCGGCTCTGAGCGGCCTATGCGATGGGGGACGGATTTTCTTCCAGTGGCGACCTAGGGTGGAGAATGCCATTCGCTCGCGTCCCCAACCCAGATGGGAGAGGGTGGGGGAAGAGGGAAGAAGCAGAAAAAAGCCTTAGTCTCATAACGGAGAGCCTCTAGCAGCCCGGGGCGCCCCAAGGGGTGGAGGTTGGAAAAGGTGGGAGTTTCGCTCCCACTTCTATTGTCCTGGAGTTTAGCCTAGCAACCAAGGACCCTAGCGGAGGGACGCCAGTCACCTTCTCACCTCCTGGTCGCGAGACCCAAACCTGCCTGTCTCCCGGAGGCCGCCAGCCCAGCGCGCAGAGGCCGCTGCCTCCTGGGTACGGTCCCTGCACTGTCGGCAAGCCCTTAGAGCCTAGTCGCAGGCTCTGCTTAGACCTCCTCTGAGCAGAAGCTATTGTTTATTTGGAAAACCTCCTACAGTCCCGGGGTTGTCCTAGTATTGCACAGCTGCAAGGATCCGGGTCTCCCCAGACTCTGGAGCGCAGCATCCTCACGGTCTTACCTGGAGGCTGGACCGCGGGCGCACTTCGGAGGAATTTCCCTGCGGTGAGGATACTTTGCCGGAGGTTTAGAAAAGAAAAGAAAAGAAAAAAAAATGAGAGAAGCGAACCCTCTGTGACCCAATCTCCTCCCTCTCCTCTGTTTAATACCCCGCCTCCCACACCAGTCTCCTTTTCTCACGGCAGGGGAGGGACCCTAGAGGCCGAGGCCAGAGAGCGCCCGGGTCTCACTGCCCACCCTTTCTGCCCCAGCGCAAGGTTTGCCGAGGCTTCCTGGGGCGTCAGAACTCCAAAGAAGGTCGCTGAGGAGCCAAGGCAAGCTCTCTGCCAGGAACCGTCTTCCTCCTTCTCTACTCCTAACTGTCCTCCATAATCGAAGGAAACAAAAAGACCCTGTGATTCCTGTCGCTGTGGCCTGAATTTACTTAACTCCAGCACCCTCGGGACTGATCTGTCTGCCTGGGCTTTGGCGCCGGTAGGGACCTCACTTTTGCAACTGGGCAGGGGTTTTCTCATTCACCTCTATACCCAGAGCAGCTGCGCAAATGTGCCAGAGGGCCCAACTCGGGTGCCAGACGCTATGTCTTTCCCAGGCTGAGGACATTGCTTATCGAGGGGTGCAGGCCGGAGAAACATCCGGCAGCGCATCTTCCCTCCTTCCCACAGAAGCTCTCAGGTATGGAGTCCGCAGCAACCAGGCCCATCTACCGCCGAGCCATCCAAAGGTAACGCCACAGGTCACAGTCCAAGTGTCCTGACCAGTGTGCACTCCTTCGCACGTCCAGGTATTACATTTTAATGATCGAATTCCCAGTATTCCCACCCATCCCAACAAAGGAATTGCTCAGATTACTTCCCTGCTAAGGCCAGTCTTAGACGTGGGACACAGAGTCCTGAAGGGATCCTTTAGGAAACGCATGTAGAAGATGGAGAGGTGAAGCCACTCCTTCCAGATGTTGTCGCTACTGGAATCATAAAATCATAGCTAACATATGGCTTCTTAGACTCCCATTCCAGTCTCCTTTCCAACACACTCTTTCCCCTTTTGAAGTTCTTGATACCAGCTCATCTTGCAATGTTTTCACGAAAACCATCGCGGAAAGGTCCGGTCCTTCCGGTCCTAGACTTACAACTGCAGAGCATCCCAGGGCGTTCCATAACTCCAGCTGCTGCCCCACAAAGCTTCTATAGGGCCACTATGGGCTCTGGGCTTCACCTCGCCCTCCTTCCCAAAGGCCATTCATATAAATTATCCTTAGTTTCCAACATTTCTCCAGGTTAATATGCAGATAACTTCAGATAGACAATTAAAAGAGTAATTAACTGAGGGAACAAGGGGGCCCCCTGACATGTCATAAAAGACATTTTAGGGAGTTGCATTATCTCAGAATTCAGATAGCAAACTATTTTTAATGGGCTATAGCTTGTCTAACCTTAGACACATTGAGATAGATTTTATTTCTTGGAGAGAAAACTTCTTCAAGGATTAAAAAAAAAAAAACAAACAAAACCAAATACTCAAATGACTCTTGTTTTAACTCTTGTTTTTACAGAAAGGTCCCCTGCCCACAAGTTAACAAGGTTTTCCCCACTGCTAAGGTAGCAGAGTGGATTGTGCCCCACAGCCCAAAAACCTACACATTGAAGCTATGTGTGGCATAGCATGCCACACATAGCTAGCAGCTAAATCCCTCTGTAATTAACTTAAAACTGACCAGAACATTTAGTGAATGATAAGTTCAAAAGAAAAAAAAAATGATTTCTTTGCTATTGAACTTTTGAGGAATGATTAAATCTGGCCTCTCACTATCCATTTATTCAGAGTTTGTCGTAACAATCTTCGTCCTCTCTGTTCCCCCTCCTTAAAGGCATTGGTTCTAAATGAACTCATAAGGACTTGAGTGTCGTGGCTCACACCTGTAATTCTAGCCATTTGGGAGACTGAGGTGGGGGGATCACTTGAAGCTAGGAGTTCAAGACCAGACTGAGCAACACAGTGAGACCCCATCTCTATAAAAAATAGAAAAATTAGCCAGGTGTGGTAGCATGCACCTGTAGTCCCAGTTACTCAGGAGGCTGAGGCAGGAGGATCACCTGAGCCGAGGCGTTCGAGGTTGCAGTGAGCTATGATGACCACTGTACTCTACCCTGGGCAATAGAGTGAGACCCAGTCTCAAAAAATAAATAAATAATAATAAAAAAATGAACTCATAAGGACCTTTCTTCAGGATTAGCATGAACATAGCCAATGAAAAGCCCATTATTCTGGTGCCGTTTTTCTCCACTGGTTACCCTTCTTGTAGAAACAGTCCTTTTTCATTAAAGTAGATGCAAGAGACACCAAAAAAGTAATAGAATGAGAGAAATTACACCATGAACATGCCAGTACTGAAGGCCCAAACTCAGTTTTCTGATCCTTTGAAAATATTCTAAGGTTTGACAATGCACTCACAAAATATTCTTGCTTACACTTATTTTTCAGTTTCTGCCCCAAGAGGGTTTCTATCCTAGAAAGGGTTTCAGAGGCATTCAAAGGCAGTGATTAAAATTAAATGAAATAATTATTTAGTGATATAAGCTGAACACAAGGAAATGTTTTGGTGAGTAGTAATTCTGGCTTACCAGCTGTGTGCATCTTGTTCAGTTTAGCTAAATTATTTTTGTTTCTGTTATTCCTGTGTTTCCATTGTGTGCATGTGTGTGTGCGTGTGTGTGTGTGTGTGTGTGTGTGTGTGTAGGATGGCTTGTTGGTGGCGAATGGCAAAGCGAGAGTACATTTTTACATTTCACTGTAAGGCGGACTGAAACCTCAATAAATCAAAGCCCAGCTGTTTCCTTTTGAAGCTCTTATGTATGGTTTCCTTATTAGTATTGTTTACTGATTTTCATAATTTTGTCTCTTGATTATACAAATACAAGTCAATTGGTTGCACAACCAAGTATAAAGAGATGCACCTAACAACTCGAAAAGTTTAATTTTATTTAGTACAAGTTTTGCATATCCCATTTTTTGCATATGCTGTATGCGGGTAAATTGTCAAATGAAGAAATCAAATAGGAGTTATGTAGTATGTAAGGCATTGTAGACTGAAAGCCTAATTTCCTTTTCATTGCAAATTGATAAACATGGAAGGATGAAGAGTTACATCTTTACATTGACTTCCCTGTTCAACAGATATTTCTTCCACCTGCATTGCCCTTTCTTGCTTCCACCCCACATCAATCTGTCTACTTTTTTCAAGACCCACCTTCTCCAAGAGGCCCTCTTTGGTCAATTCCAACCACCCTCTGCCCTGGAATGGCTGTCTTTTCTTTTTCCTAAACATGTATGCACATAATGTATCAGACTACACCACATCTTTCTATACGTTCATATTTTCTCCCGTCCAAACTGGAAGCTCTATGCAGGGGCCTTTTTTTCTTCTTTTATAAAACAGCAACCACCTGATGGCATGAGATTCATAAAAGCTAATTCAATGAGTAAATATATTAGTTGAAGAGAATCCTTAGAAGAATCCTTAGAATCTCCTCTAGAGGATCTAGAGGAGATCCCAGATCCAGTGTGTTTGGGTTACACTGTCCCTTGACATTTTGTGCTGACCATCAAAAACAATGATGAAAATTGACGCAGTCACCACTGACACAAGTGTACATGTTTATATTAGTTCCTCCTACCTCCTTTCAGACTTGAGAAAGGCAGAAAATTCTGAGAAACTTTATTAATATCTTAAAATATGATTTAATGGTAAACTGCTGCTTTATCTCCTCTTTGGTTGTTTTAAGAAATTGGAGATTTTTTTTTCTGGGATGATTAAAAAGTTGCTTAATTAATGTAGACAAAATTTGTAGGTATCATGGCCCAATTCCTATTGCAATGTAAGTATCAATATGGATAAGGTGAATAAATTAATGGGTATTTGTAAGCTGTGTTTCAGATTAAACACCGTTTTGGGCATTGAATTGATTGTGCTTTGAAGATGACCCTGCGAGGATGAAAGGGTTAATATTGCTTCCTTTCTTTCTTTCAGCTCCCTTGAGTAATCTTTGGCATCAACAAAGAAATAATTTCTATCAGATATGGAAAGAAACCACTTTTCAAAGGAACTACCATCTGATTTATAAATCACCTACACTATTTTAAGATCAATGACCAATGCTACTTCCCATATAATCTTTTATTATTAAAAAAGATAATCATGAATTAATTCAGTTGCTCTTTTAACAACATATAAGGTAGGGCTATCTGCAATAACATATCACAAGAGAAATTGTCATAATCTTTTGCCGGTGTTTCTTCTGCTTGTGTAATATTTATCTTTTGGTTGCTAAAGCACTAAACATAGTGCAAGTAGTATGTATTCAGTTAATGTTTATGGGCTGAATTAATTTGTATTTTGTTTTGAATGCTTTTATATTCATTGGCTCATTTGGCCTAATTAGCCACTCCCTGATTTATTACCCCAATTTTTTTAAATGAGGAAAACTAAAATCTCTACAAAGTCACAAAATTAATAAATAGAGAATCCTGGACTGAAACCTACCCATGCCTTTTCTCATTAAAGTACTGCAGAGACAGAGCGATTGGGGGAGAGGGAATATGAATAAATACTTTATTACATGTCTCTTTGTTTTCTAATTTTACAATACTATAGAAAAATAAGTTTTAATAATAATTGTTAACATGAAAAAATGTAAGACATAAATCTACATCTTACACTCTCAACTGATAAGAATTGACCTTATATCAATCACAATTTTTCCTCAATTATTCCATATATAATCATTTACATAAAGTTCTTAGGACATGTTTGGATGAAATACCAAAGACAGATAAAAACATAAAGATGTAAAAATACAGTATCAATTTAAATATTGCTCATAATTTGAATTGCCAGTGATCTAATTATTGATATAGGAATATGTTTGAAAGTGAAAAACATTATATAGACACTTTGTAGCAAATACTATGTCAGAATATGATTATACTTACAACAGCATCCTAGACATTTCTGGAATGTGAATTATTAATAGAGATTTTAGGTTTCAGCTTGTTATTTGATTTTTAAATATTTTTTATGGAAGTCAAAATATGGCATATTTTGTAGTCAAAGTATTATATAAGGAGAAATGAAGATGATCTTTACAAAGTTAAAGCATGTGATTTTTCTATTTTAATTCTAACTGATCATGTGATATTTGGGAAGGTCATTTAATTTCTCTGAGCCTTCGATTTGAGATGTGTACAACCACAATAATGTATACCTTCCTTTACCTACCCCTGGAGGTTGTGGGGAGGATAAAATTAGACAGTGCAGGTGAAAATACTTTGCAACTTGCCCCTTAATGTGACATTGTTTGTCTTATGATATTATATTACTGATGCAACAATTATTTATTCACATAATGAAATATCCTCTAAGAAATGAAATATTTGGACATCACAACAATTGATGAGGACTGCGTGTCTATTTTTGAAAGTTGTATTCTGATTTATAGAGCAAAAATAAGAAATAAGCAAGCTACCAAAAATGTAAATATAGGGATTAGCCCAGTAGTATTTATTTTTCTGTTCCACTAGAGGCTTTAGAGTAACATCAGTGTGTATTTTTCTTACATAACTGTGTGACATTACCTACGACATAATTCTAAAATTCCTGTCCTAAGAGACCCCAGATAACTCTCACAAACTTCAGATTTGCTTACATCCCTCTTGGCAGAGTGGTCACAATATAATGAGTGAGAGTAGGTGACCTCGGAGTTAAGGGTCCTATGCATTCAGGAACAGAGTGCACAGGAAAATAAGCCCACATGGATCTACTGCATTGTCCGATGGCCTCGCTTGAGGAGGCGTCAATTTAACTTTAAACCCATGAGCTCATTGAGAGCAGAGGAGAGAAGGGGATGTCTCCAAATGCAGGAAGCTGTTGCCATAGCATTTTCCTTTTCTATTCCTGCATACCCCTTTCTCCCCCAAAGCAGCAACAATTTGTGCTCTACCGTTTTCTTTCAGAAACCAGATGCATTTTCGGAAGGCAGGACTCCAGTGATAGGATGTCTACACCACACTGTAGCTATCTGATAGGGAGATTTAGTAAGTCTGACGGTGCTATTAAGTTTCTCAGGATAGATTCATCTTTGCGGATGCAATTGCAGAACAGGAAACAGACCTAGGGAGAATTTTAGCACCCCCAAATCTCATTGGCCCTCTGCACAAACCAAGCCACAGCCACTCCTGCCATACGAGCGGATTCCTTTCAGCACTCGCAGCCGTGGACAGCTCCCTCGCTTCGCGCTCGTTGCCTCTGCAGTGAACTGACTTACTCTGCCAGCAGCGGTCGGTGCGGCACCCGACACCGAGTCCTAGCCGGCGCTCGCAGAACGCGCGCTCCCTCCCTCCTCTCTCTCGGTTCTCCGCCCCGTACTCACCCCGGCCCACTCCAGCGGCGACTTTGAGGGATTCCCTCTCGGGCGGCCTCTGCAGCGGCACATCTGGCCTCGTTCGCGGCACTACAAGCATGGATCTCAGAGGAAGAGCCATCCCCAGCGTCAACAGACTTCGAGTTCTCCTGATGCTGCTCCGTGAGTAGCGTTTCGGCGTCTGGGAGGGCGGGATGCACTCTTTGCAGAGAATAGAACCGGCAAAGTAAAGCCGGTAGCTCAAGATAAAAATATGGCCCTTATGTGTTGCGTTTTTTTTTTTCTTTTGTGGGAGGGAAGAGGGCCTTCCCTGCAGGTGGCCAGGAATTCCCCCGAGAGCCACACACCTGTGCGGCATATCCCAGACAGAGCTTAGACAAGCCAGCTTCGCGGGGTCACATCGTTGGCAAGAAAAATTTGGTTTAAAACCCCAAGATGTAGAAAAAGGCCAGCTATGTTAATAAGTAAGAATTTTAAAATTTTATTTTCATTAGAAATTAACAACAACAGAATCGAGGTTGTTAGCGCTGTGTTAGAGAAATGGCTCTGAGAGCGCGCGGCTGCTGGCGGGGAACTTTGTCACCCCAAAGGCCGCAGACCATGGTCTCTCCACCCTAGAGCCCGAGACGCGTGGACTGGCTGAGCTCTGGACTGATGGGACTGTTTTGTTTGTTCCACAGACACAATGGCTCAAATCATGGCAGAACAAGAAGTGGAAAATCTCTCAGGCCTTTCCACTAATCCTGAAAAAGACATATTTGTGGTGCGGGAAAATGGGACGACGTGTCTCATGGCAGAGTTTGCAGCCAAATTTGTTGTACCTTATGATGTGTGGGCCAGCAATTACGTAGACGTAAGGAACCTTTTACCCCACCCCAGGCTTGCTCCTAGGGCTACAGGGCGAAGGGCACCCTCCCTCAAGGCCCTTCGAAGACCTGGGTGGCCCGCCTTCTCCCCACAACCCCTGCAGGCTGCTCCCGAATGCTGCATGGGGGTTCCGGCTTGTAACGCCTTCTGCTCGCCCTGCCTGCTTTGAAAGTAAAGCCCCCTCTCTCTGCTTCCCTACCGGCCGGGTCTGCACGTAGAGCATCTAACCGCATGTTCCGGGACGTGGGACGCGCGCGCAAAGGAGCGCCCAAGCGTGCAACCCAGAGTTTGGACGCGCCGCCCTTTGTAGCCCCCCGGGGCCCGGCGCGCTGAGGGGGCGCGGGGCGTCTGTGTTCCCAGCTGATCACAGAACAGGCCGATATCGCATTGACGCGGGGAGCTGAGGTGAAGGGCCGCTGTGGCCCCAACGAGTCGGAGCTGCAGGTGTTCTGGGTGGATCGCGCTTACGCGCTCAAAATGCTCTTCGTAAAGGTAACTCCGAGCCCAGCGGGCAGAGACAGCGGGCAGGCTCCAAGTGGGTGTGGGAGTGGCGGCCCCTGGGTTTAAGGACCCAGAAGCTGCCAGGCGGTTGACGCGCGCCTCCCTGGCTCGGCAGGAAAGCCACAACACGTCCAAGGGACCAGAGGCGACTTGGAGGCTGAGCAAGGTGCAATTTGTCTATGACTCCTCTGAGAAGACCCACTTTAAAGACGCAGTCAGTGGTGAGTAGAGGCCAGCAGGGCTGGGGAGGGAGCCCGGGGAAGCGGCGACACAGCAAGGAGAGCAGGCTTGCAGGACGAATTCCTCAGGATTTGGAAACCGATCCTGGCCTTGGCTTGCTCTCCAGAGCGGATGAAGCTGGAGCATCTGTGAATCCTTTGGGTCTCAGGCCTTGTAGATCCACAAGGAACCCCGGGCCCAATCGGTTACCCATGGCCTGATGCTACATGAGACGTCCCTTTAGAGCCTGGCATCCCCTGGCTGCTTCAGAAGGGCCTCTTATGATTTGGCCTTTCAAGGAGCACAGAGAAGGGCAAAGTCGTATTTTAATTTTCTTTCGCACCCTGTTTTTCTTCTCATGCCCTAAAACTGCGAGGGGGCAGTGCGATTTTCCTTTTGGGTCAGGATTTGCGGGTCTTCACTATATTTTTGCGCATGGCAGTGTGGCTCACAAGGGATATTCAGTCATCGGCTGCAGCCTCCTCAGAGTATGTATTAATTTACTAGATTTTCCTGCGCATCCCTCCAACAGTTTGCCCAGATCCTCCTAAAATATTGTGGCAAGAGAAACATCCCTCCGCCAAATAATAAAGTTCCTATCTGCGGGCACCATCAAAGGCCATATTTAAATGTATTTTTATTTTTTTGTAAATTCACTCGTAACGAAGCTTTCCATCACCCAGACACCTGAGCTGGGAAAGGATTTTTATTGAACACATGCAAGAATACATGTCAGCTCTCTCTTTTCACCCTTTTTTCTCATCACAGTAAAAGGAGCATTTTTTTCTTCATCAAAATTCATATGCAAAATATCCCCCAGTTAAATAAGACCAAACTACAAAAAGAAAAGAAAAAACAAATTTAGGCCAGAAAAGGAGAAAGAAGAAGGGAGCCTCCCTAGGGTATGTGTGTACAAAGAGCACACCAGCAATTGGCATGCTCTGTTGAGAAAGGTGTTTTATTCTTTGCTAAGCCAGTGTGAAATGTGGAAAACCAAGTCACTGTTCTTTCTATGTCTTTGTAATTTCCATTGTTAGGTTTTATATAGAAAAAGGGCTCAGTTTTTAGGTATCACTCTTCTCTTCCAAAAAGGAATTCTAAATTAATACTTAAGGAGCCCTGGTTCACGACAGAAGAGGTGTGTTTGCCCTTCATGGCCACTTGATACCATTTGCAGAGCTCCAGTGCTGACAAGTGAGGCAGAGGGGACAGCAGGGATGGGAGGTCTGGATCTCAGAGGCAAAACCCAACTATCCAGCACAAAGGGTTAGGAGCAAGGAGGGTTCTGCCGTGAGAGGAGCCTAACTATTGCTCTGGGCCTCCATCGCAGCTGGGAAGCACACAGCCAACTCGCATCACCTCTCTGCCTTGGTCACCCCAGCTGGGAAGTCCTACGAGTGTCAAGCTCAGCAAACCATTTCACTGGCCTCCAGCGATCCGCAGAAGACAGTCACCATGATCCTGTCTGCAGTCCACATCCAACCCTTTGACATTATCTCAGATTTTGTCTTCAGTGAAGGTGAGTTGGTAGGGATAGGGAGGGTGGGGGGCAGAGGAAGGAACAGCTGCTTTCAGGATGGATGGGAGAGGGATTGCCAGGATTCCAGAATGTTACTACTTGGATTTCCTCTAGGCTGAAATGACACTGCTTCCCTCTGCAGTAATTTCTGAAGACTAAAAAGGCAGTAAGCTGAATGTATGAGCTTTTCTTAGTAGCTCTTTCTTTCTTGTTCTCTCCCTCCCTTCCTCATTCCTTTCTTCCCTATCTCCCTTCTTTTCTTCCTTCTTCTTCCTTCCTTCTCTTTTTCTCCCTCCCTCCCTTCCTTCCTGTATTTATTCATCTCCCCACCCTGTCCTCCTTCTTTTGCCAAAAGATGAACCTTGATAGGGTGAGAGGTAAGAAAGTCACCTTAGAAAAAACTACAATTTTTTTAAGAGTCAGTGTCTTGCTCTATCACCCAGGCTGGAATACAGTGGCACAATTTATGGCTCACTGTAGCCTCAAACTCCTGGGCTTAAGAGATTCTCCTGCCTTATCCTCCTAAGTAGCTGGGACCACAGGTGCACACCACCATGCCTGGCTAATTTTTAAATTTTTTCGTAGAGATGAGGTCTCCCTATGTTGCCCAGACTGTTCTTGAACTCCTGGCCTCAAGCAATCCTCTCACCTCAGCCTCCTGAGGTGCTGGGATTACAGGCATGAACCACCATGCCTGGCCAAAACTATAATTTTGTTGCAAATTTTTTGAGGAGAAAGCAGCTCAAAATTTTCAAATATTTAGTTGTCTAGAGAGCCATGGATTGAAGAAGGGCCTTTGCTTCTCTGGGCCTCAATTTCTGCATGTTCTCTTAGACATTTCCAGCTGTAGGTTCTGCTGCTGTGAGTCCAAATTGTGTGCCCAGAATGAACGGGGGCGGGGATGGAGTAGGTGTGTATGCACAGGTCACAGAGAGAGACTCACTAAGTCCTGCCTCCAACCAGCACTTGAGGGGAGGGATCCCAGGGAGGGAAGGATCCCTGAAGGCTGGATCTTTCACCCCAGCTGCTTGTGCTCGGAATGTGCAGGAAGTCTTTTTCTCGGTCTGTGTTAGCTCCTAAAAGGGGGTCAAGCAGCAGCAGATTCAGGTCCTCTAACATGTCCACATTCTCTTGGTTCTCTGCGCCTCTGCAGAGGGAGAGCATAAGTAGATAAGAGTGTCGGTCCGTGGGATCCCCACCATAAATGCTTTTGAGTTTATCTGGGTACTTTTGATAGTGTATAATGACTTTTTGTTTCTTGCTATTTGTTCAAGTCTAGCAATAATTCACATTGAACAAATATGGGATAAGTGAATTCAATTTATTTTCTCTCTCTCTCTCTCTCTCTCTCCCTCTCTTATGGGAAATTATTAAAGACAGTTTGATATTTTGTTTATTTCTCATGGCTAAAAATGGAGAAAGATTCTGATTGCTTTGTGTGTGCCTTCCTTTGTGCTGGGGACTCCTAGGTGAATACAACTATTCAAATGTTCAGTATATTAGGGACTCTCCACCTGTGTCACGCATGATCATTTTCCAAGGCATCTAGCTTTCATAAAAAGTAGCTTCCACTCAACCTATACTGAGCAGAGGCAACACGTGCCCCCACCCCCAACCCTGATTATTGAGAAGACAATTTAGAATTCCTAAGTTACATTGTTCTTGAGAAAAGAACTTAGCTCTTAATCATCCTTGTATTATTAGCACCTAATACAGTGGTTGGCATATGCAGATGCCCAGGTAACACTGGCTGAATTGATATTCTGAAACTGTGGATTCAGTTAGTAGAGACTCCAGAATGCCTGCATGCCATGCAAATCAGAATGTAATATATTTAGCCAAGCAGTGTCACACCTAACTTGTTCTCGTGGAAGGATGGGTTACTCCATTTTAATGTATTTTCTACAAAATTGAAACTAAACTCTAAGTGTCAAGACCTTAATAGTTTTTAAAAATCTGTCTGATTATGGAAGCATTTATAAAATGTAGCAGTCAGTGTCCTTCTTAAACTGAAAATATTAAGTGTAATTAAATGTAATTTGACTTCTTATGGTTATTGACAACCAGGAATTCATTATGAAAATATCAGACAATGTGGTATATCAGTCCCTGGGATCCCTACCATAAATGCTTTTGAGTTTATATAGGTAATTTTCATATCTAGGATGATTTTTTTTTTTTTTTTTTTTGCTGGTCAGCTATCATGGGGTACTTTACTTCTTGTTACCACTGGTGCTAGAATTGCTCCTTTTACTAGTTCCTCACCACGACCTCACCCCAACCCACTCTGTGTTATTTCTAATTTGTTGCTTATAATTGTCTGAGAAATCAAACCTCACAGATGTTTAGAATTACATACAAAATAAGAGTAAATAAGTACTGCATAAGGGCCAGAGCTACTTTCCTAAAAATGAGTAAAATTCATTGCATGGAGTTTTTTGGCATTTTTTGTTTAAAAACCAATTTTTATCCACTTCAAGGTCCTAGACAGGGAAGATTGCTGGGTAGACTTAGAAAGTTTGTAACGATATATGACTTCCTAAATGCAGATAGAGGAAACACAAGCAAATTGCACTTTGTCTCACCCCAGGCTTCTCTGGGTAGTAATTAGGATGTTCTCTCCACTGTGGTGCCCCCAGGGGTACATAAGCTTTGCCGGTCCTGGGAGGAGGCAAGCCTCATTGGGAAGCACTCACTGGATCAATGTGCCTTTGTGTGGCAGGGTTCTTTGTCCCTGGCTCCTCCCATCTGTGCCTCTCAGCACCTGCCCCCCACTGTGTTTTGTAAGAGATCATTATACTCGATTTGGTGGAATCTGAAAGATTCATTTGGGGTGCCTTTTAGGGATCCAGCACTGGCCCCTCATTCCCCAGAATAGAAGCTCAGGGGGCTTTTAGTATGTTGGTGTCAGTGGAGCACACCTGCTGGGGGGTGTATCTTATCATATATCTGTATGCCCACTGCAAGGGTGTGTGCGTATATGTGTCTGAACAGTGGCCATGGTCCAGCACGGCGTGAGGGTTTCCTGTGGGGAGCCTATTCCCTGTGTAAGGGGCTCATACCTGGTAGAATTCATACCTGTCTACTTAACAGACTCTATGAGAAAATCAAGGAAGGGTCAGTGAAATTGGTTAGTGGACACTTACAAGGGCAGCCCAAATGGGGGTTGACATCTTTATCACACAAGTCCCTTCAGTGCACTGTGCTTGGCTACTACACCGACCCCCAAATGAAACTCTCTTAACCCCACAGGTCTCCAATTGCAACGTGCACAATTGTGGTGATATTGTTAATATGCAGCATCTGGTTCAATAGGTCTGGAAGTGCGGCCCAACAATGTTAGTAAGGTCCCAGGGGATGCTGCTAGTTCATGGAATACTATAGAGGGTTTGAAGGATTAGAAGCAGTGACACACAATAAGCTTTATTGGGTGAAGCTTAGGATGCCCTAAGAAGGGAAGTCCCTCTCAGACTGTCCAGAGGGAGGCTTGTGGCACGAGGACCACTACCAAGGAAAGGAGAAGGGTGAGGGAACTGGGCAAATTACTTAGCCTCCTTATGCTTGGGTTACCTTATGTCTAAAATGGGTATTATAACATTATTGACCTCATAGAGTTGTTATGAGGATTAAATGAGATAATCTTTGTGCTTAGAACCGAATGCTAATTCGGGAGCCAGGAATGTTAAGTACACAGCTTTTAAGAGCTTTATATTTGCATGAAAATTTCCATAAATTCTTATTATTAGAGGGAAAAAACTCCTGTCTCCTTTCTCCTGATCTTGGGCAAGGTGACAGGAGATACTGTGTCAGCAGAGATTGTAGAGGAGCCTGGCACACAGTAGGTACTCAATAAATGTTTACTGGATCATCTTGACTTGGAAACGTGGTCTGTATGAAGGAACACTGAAAATCTGTTTTCTCCAGGTGTGGCTCATAAATTTGGTAAAAAAGACCAATTACCCACAAGGAGCAAATGAGCTTGTTCTGGCTTCTGGGAATGCAATTCTGGTTAGCTCTACAGACTATTTGACCACCAGGAGGTCTCCCAAGGATTGTTTTTTGTTTTTTGGTTCTACATAAAAATGGAGATGCAGGGCTATTAAACTATCTTGAATATTAGGAGGGTAAAAAAAATCAACCCCAAGATGCTGGTAACATTTTCTTTCTTGATCTAGGTGCTGGTTACGTGGGGTGTTCATTTGTGGAAATTCATCAAGCTCTACACTTACTTTTTAAAAATTACAGGCTGGGTACACACACCTGATAATCCCAGCATTTTGGAAGGCTGAGGCAGGAGGATCACTTGAGGCCAGGAGTTTGAACATAGTGAGACCCCTGTCTCTACAAAAAAAATAAATAAAATTATAGTATAATTTATGTATATTACACGCACCCTCATGTTTATTGCGGCACTATTCACAATGGCAAAGATATAGAATCAACCTAACACAATGGAATACTCTTCAGACATAGAAAAGAATGGAATCTTGTCATCTGCAGCAACATGGATGGAACTGGAGGCAATTATGTTAAGTGAAATAAGCCAGACACAAAAAGACAAATATCAAATGTATTCACTCACACGTGGGAGCTAAAATAGTTGATCTCGTGTAGGTAGAGTGTAGAATGATAGTTATCAGAGGCTGGGAAGGATGTTGGGGTATGTGTGGATAGGGAGGATGAAGAGAGGTTGGTTAATGGGTACAAACACACAGTTAGACAGAAGGAATAAGTTCTAATGTTCAACAGCAGAGTAGGGTGACTATAGTTACCAACAATGCATTGTATAATTCAAGCTAACTAGAAGAGAGGACTTGAAATGTTCCCAACACAAGGAAATGATAAATGCTTTTGGTGATGGATACCCTAAATACCCCAACTTGATCATTACACATTCTATGCCTGTAACAAAATAGCACATGTACCCCATAAATATGTACAAATATTATGTGTCAATAAAAAATTTAAAATGCACAAATCTAAAATTTATAGCTTAATGCTTTTTTACATACACTTGCAATCATGTAAACATCACCTAGACCAAGATCTACAATATTTTCACCACACCTGAGGCATCCTTTCTTCAGATGTGATTACGTTCAGATTTTTATCACCAAAGTGTTAGTTTTTCCTGTTCTTGAACTTCATATAAGTACATAAGCAGTCATACAATACGTTCTCTTTTGTGTCTGGCAATTTTCACTCAACACAAGATTTTTGAGATTCATCCATTTTGTTATGTGTAGCCACAGCTTATTCCTTTTTATTATTGACTACTATTCCATTATATGAATATACCACAATTTATTTATCTATTCTACTTTAATGGACATTGTGGTTGTTTCTAGTTATAGGCTATTGTGAAGAAAGCTTCTGCGAATATTTATGTTCATGTCTTTTTGTGTCCATATGTTTTCATTTTCTTTGGGTAAATACCTAGGAATAGAATTCTGGGTATGTCTGTCTTTGTTAGAAATTACCAAAAAGTTTTACAGAGTGGTTATATCACTTTCCACCAACAATGTTAAGAGTTTTTGTTGTTCCCTGTCATTGACAAGACTTGGTACTTTTAGTCTTTCTGAAAATTATATATTTGCGTGCAATTCTCTATATGTACATAGCACTTCAAGAAATAGTTAAAAATAATAAGTACACACTAAAAATGATGGTGGTTGTATCCAATGCCGAAACTGAAAATTTAAACAAATTATCCAAATGTTTTGTTGACATCTGCCAGGAATCCGATAAATGAATGTTGCCCTGTTGGATTGACGTATTTTTATTCTTTGTTATGTAGAAACATTAAGTGGTTAACCTTGGAGTTGGTTTAGGGAATATTATTTTCGAAAAGTTGTCTCCCCAAGGTTCCTTGAGAAATCTTCCCATCTCCATCTCCTTTTTAGTTTTGATAGAACGTCTGATTCAGAATATTGTGCCCAGGACTCAGTGCTTTTCTTCTTTCCCGTTTCAGAGCATAAATGCCCCGTGGATGAGAGAGAGCAATTGGAGGAAACCTTGCCCTTGATTTTGGGGCTCATCTTGGGCCTCGTCATCGTGGTAACGCTTGCGATTTACCACATCCACCACAAAATGACTGCTAACCAGGTGCAGATCCCTAGGGACCGATCCCAGTATAAGCACATGGGCTAGGGGCCACTAGGCAGGCAGCCCCCAAACCTTCTCCCTCAACTGGATCAGGTAGAACAAGAGCACTTTTCCACCTCGTACACGGGATACATCAACATAGCTACAATCAAACAGGCCTGGGTATCCGAGGCTTGCTTGGCCCGCGCCCATGCTTAAACCCAGGAATCAGGGGGATTCTTTTGGATTTATGGGGTGAATGGCAATTGTTCTCTCCATGCTGGGGAGTGGGGAAGGAGGGGCACAACCAGCTTTCATGCTCATGGAGGCTTGGCTTTGACTCTCCAAGGAGCCACAAATGCCACTTGGAGCGGTATCTGTCCCCAAAGTTTAGGGATTGAAAACACACTTCTTTTGGGAGGAAACCCCTTCTCGGTTCAGAGGAATAGGGGGTGGTTTGCTCCCTTGGACACAGCTGGCTTACCCTATACAGTTGTCAGCACACACAAGTACAACCTCATGCTCCCTGCAGCAAGACCCCTGAAAGTGACCCACGCTTCTGGCTGGCGTTCTGCATGTCTAGTGATTGTCTTGGGAATGTTTCTCTGCTACCCGCACCCAGAACTTTGCAGCACAAGAACCCGTTAAATGTAACTATGCAGAGTCGTTTGGACTTCATAATGTGCCAGGTCCAAATAAGGTGACCTGAAGAATCAATCCATGTGAGTTTGTTTTTCAAAATGAATTAAAACACACTACTCTCTGACTTTTGGGTTGCTTTCTTGAAATAAAAAAACAAAACTAAAACACTTTCTTTGGCATCCAGAGGAGCGATGGAGAAGGATGAAGATGGATTTGTTTCATTTTTATAAGAGGACCAACAAAGATGGGGCAGGAAATCAATGAGGGGGAAGTTGGCTTTTCCAGGTGAAAAAAATATGGATTTATTTTGGCAAGTATAAGTGGTTTGAATAATGGCGCCTCTTGACTGGTTGGTCTAATATTGCTTCTGATGTTTCCTGGTCTTGAGTTTGTCATTTCACTTTGAATTAAAAAGCTAGACTGGACATAGTAGCCCAGGTTTTATTTGAAATAAAATGTAATTTACTGAAACTTCCAAGAGAAATGCAACATAGTTTGAATTTTGCTCACTTTCTAAAAAATCGGTTTTTTTCATATCTCAGTGGGAGTAGGGAAAATTCTTTCTCTGGTTTTAGAGTGGGATTCTCCCCACACCCATATGATCTCTGCCACATTAGAGGCAACTCATGAGTTCATCTTCCTAAGTCTTCAACTGCTCACAGTAGGGCATCCCCAGAAGCTCATGACCTCAGCAAATCCTGCTAAGTATCAGCCAGTTGCTCTTCTATTCCCCATTTGTCTGTTGCTGTATCAACCTTAACTTCTCTGCTTCATGATCTCTCTTCAGTATCTGCCTGGCACCAGTGAAGAAAAATCCCAGGCTCCTCATAAAACGTTGCACATTGCACAAGGCAGAGGAGATGACTTTGGTGCCAATGGACACCCCCAAAGATGGTTGATTTCATTCTTTTATTTACCTGTGACTGTCTTACCTTCACACTGCAAACTTAACATACCCTCTCCTTTTAGCATCTCATGTATTTGTTTAAACTTTATATTCTTTATTTGGACCCATCAAAAGATTTGGGGAAAAATGGACACATAGATGTATCTAGGACTTTGCAATGAGTTATCATTCCTTTCTGTAATCCTTTAAGGAAAAAAAAAAACTTAGACCTTTCTGAATTACACTTCTGAAAATTCTCTTTTTTTTTAATTTGCTTTCACAAAATATAGAGCTCTTTATTAGTTTTGAAATTGCCATGAGTTTATCTAACACCTACTATTGTTTTGAGCACCTGCTGAATTCAGGCTCTGTGCTGAGTATACAGTAGTAAACATGACTTCAGAGTCCATAGGGGAGGACTGACAAGAAAACAAAAAAACACGTGCAAACATATCATTCTGAAAAGAACAGAGTGCCCCAGTACTTTTCAAAATGTTGGCTCATGGCCACATCCCTGTGTCTAGGCTAATTCAATCTTTCTGGACTCCAAATTTCAGCAATTTTTCCACCTATAACGAGCAGTGTGTATACAAAGCTATTACTACTATTACTGTTATTGTCACCATCATTGTTTACCATGGTATATAGTCCACCTGCCCTAAAACTAGGTCTCAAACTCAGTCTAGTTGCCTCTGAATCCAGCCTTATTTCTCTCAGCTCGTCTTCATCTTTATTATCAACTAAACAAGATAGTGGGGAGCCTCGTGACACGGAGCAGGAGCAGTGAGGTCTCTGGATGTGTCTGTGCCCAGCATCCTCCCAGGTCAAGGTGTCCAGAGGCCCTGACTCAACCCTGGGCCTCAGCTTGGAGCTCGTCCAGGCCCATTGCCATTGCCTGACATCTCGCAGCTGCTCCTGCACCATGGACAGGCTGAGGCCGTAGCCCACCTCTCTGTGTTGCTTCCCAAGCTTCACAGACAGGGAGGGAAACACACAGATAAACCACAGATGCTCAGTTACCCCTTTAACGGTCATTTTCCTATTTTACTGGGATTCTATACACAAACGCCTCCAGGCGCAAAAGCATGATGGGTCTGGTTACTGGGTCTGCCTGCCCGGAAAAGCCAAGCCAAGCCGGATGAACCAGATGTGGATTTCTCTCGAGGGAGGGTGACTTTGATTTAAATTCCGAGTGTGGTTCTTTGCAGAATTCCCTCCTTCCCAGGAAATAATAGCTCCCAGTGGAACTGCTTCAGAGGGTGGGGTGCACTCACTTATTTTTCCAGTTCTTGCTACCTGGACTCTGAGAAAGCCCTCCACGCTGTAACCACTCTCTTTTTGCCAAGTGTCCAGTTTTTCCTTTAGCAAAGACTTGGCAGAACCGCGTGGATGTGGGAAACAGCAGAGAAACGTGAATGGAGAAGGGTGAGGAAAGACAGCAGGAATGACCTGCAGCGTGTGGTGGAGCAGCCTGCTGTGTGCAGAAGGGGGTGTTTTACTAGGGAGGTGGTTCAAACTGGCACTGGGCTCAAATATTTCCCTGGAACAAACATCAAGTGACCTGAGCCAGACAGACGCAGCTTAAATCAGTGTCTCAAAGTGCAGTTCGAAGGCATCCTGTACCAGAATCATTCCCGGAATCTGCTGAAAAATGTCAACGGTCCCTGGGATGATCGTTAGGTCCGGCGCATCATCCCAGACTGATTGTTTCATAACGGTATTGTGAGACTCTAGATCTACAGTTTTACCATGCAACCCAGGTAACGTTGGTGCAGAAATATGAAAACTTCTGCTTAAAATTCTTTTACTATCCGTGTACATGGAACATTATCCAAATTATTGGGCTTCCCTGTGTTTGTTTTCTCATCTGAAAATGAAGCTCACTCCCCCATCCTTGCAGAGTTATTTGTCGATTCATGAGAATTCAATTATCCCTAGCACAATGCCTGGCACGCTGGAGATGTTTCATAAAAGGTATTAATGACATTTTGCTAGCACAATTCTTAACATGTGTATTCCAATTTTTCCTCCCAAACAAGAGTTCATGAGAGATCCAAAGGGACTAATGCAGGTTTTTTAAACCTGAAATCTACAGTTTTCTGTGTCAGTTTATTTTGAATGCCGAGTATGTTTCTGTGTAGGAATTTGCCCACCCCTCCCCCCATCGCCAAACTCCAGCCAGTAAACCACTCAGGAGGTTATCAATTTGGGCATGAGGGGGCCTGTCAAAGTTTGTCAACTTAGATGGGAAAAAAATTACATCTTCCGTTTTTACTAACTTCAAATGAAAGTTAACATTTCATTCAATTATGAACTTAGACATCAAATGACTGTTTTATAAGCAGGACCTGTGACTTTGTCATCGATAGAAATGGCCACATTATACTTGTTGGTTTTATCTCAAAGAATCATTTATACTCATTTCTTTGAAATTATGGTAGTTAATAGAGCCATCACAAGACTTTGTTATTCAATGCATTATAACCACAAAATTAAAAACATTGATAACTATCACTGGTTTTCTTTGGAAGCCTGTGTATTTTACTTCATGCATTTAAGAACACTTTTTTGAGAAGGAGTTTATAAGCTCAGCCAGCCAAGATGGTCCAGGCTTAATGGTACTTCAGCTGTCATTTAAACTGACTGAACTTGTCAGGTTGTCTGCTGGGGAAGGATTCACAAAGGCTCATGTGACAAATGAGATCAAAAGAAGTTATTAGCATGGATCATATGCTTTCCAGACGCTGCTCTGGGTACTGGGGACACATCAGTAAATAAAATAGGTAACAATCCCTGCTGTCATGGAACTGAAATGTGTGTATGTCTTGCGGGGGAGGGGGGGTCTATTCAGGTACAGTTTGAGAATCCCAAATCTGAAGATCTGAAATCCAAAATGTTTCATAATAAAAATTTTTTGAGTATTAATGTGACATTCAAAGGAAATGCTCATTAGAGCATTGTGGATTTTAAATTTTTGGATTTGGGATGCTTAACTGGTAAATACAATGCACATATTCCCAAATCTGAAAAATCTGAAATCTGAAACACTTATGGTCCTAAGGATTTGGGGCAAGGGATACTCAACCTGTATTATGATTAATGTGCTGCCATTACCTAACTCTTTTGGGCCTTGGTTAGCTCAGTTAAGGTGGATCATGTAAGATCTTAGAGTCTTTTCTAGCTTTAAGTTGTTAGAAGTGCTGACAATGATGAGGCATAATTATCAAAGCATTCGCCATGTGAGCAAATATTTCAGGATAAGGAATCCTTTTACTTTTAAAACTATTTTGATCCAGAAATCAGAAATCCACAGACCTTCTCAGGTCTTCCTTCTGTTCTTAAGGAGATATGTTTATGTAAGAGATGCTGTTTGGGTCCCACCCATGTTCTCACAGCCCTTCCTGGAGGTCATTTGTTGACAGTTCCAATGGATGCCTGTGCCATTTAGGCAGAGGGAACAAACCTTGCTCATGTGCAGGGCAAGGTGGGAGTTCTGGAAGTTAACTGATGCCCCAGGAGCAACTCTCAACCAACGACGCATAGGAGATGGTGAATGTCTAACCCAGTTTCCACACCCCCAGGACAATGCTGAAGTGTCTCTGAGAAGGTCTCCAATGGGATGGAGTTCCAGTTGCCCATTGTGGTAACCCACTCATTAAAACACAAATTTTTACTTTGCTCTCCACCCCCTTGTCTCATTTCTTCACTCTGCCATGTTGAGCTTCCTGGGATCACCGCCCAAATAAAATAGTGTGTCTTTGTTCTAGGCTCTTCTTTTGGCAGAACCCTCACAATAATGTATATTCATTTGACTTGGAAATACAATTCAATATGCACATATCAAGGCTCAAACTGGCCGACTTTCAGGCACAATGTGGATTTGTATTGTATCATATCATTTTCACCAAATTTCCCCTGCGTGTACATTTTGCATTGGCTTCAGATCAAATCGATCTTTTCTCTGCTTGGAATCTCATTACCATTCCTTTGATGACACTGTCCTGGTCATTTGATCAGTTTGACCAAGGAGTGTGAACTCATTAAGTTGTTAATGTCATGGAATGATTTCATTTTTCCAGTTATTGCTACTGAGCATGTTCTTACCAGGGGGTCATGGAGACACAACCAGAACTCAGTCTGATTTCATCGGTCTGATCCAGTTTTAAAAATCAATATCATTTTAATTAAAAAATAATACACCTTTCTTTTGCTCAGGCTAAATTTGTACCAGAGAAAGAGGGGGCAGCTGGGAGGTAGTGGCAGGATGCATTGTATGCTCTTGTACTCCTCCTTTCTTTCTCCTAAATCCCTTCCCCAAATCATGGGGTCTCACACTAACACATGGCCCAAGTCTATGGGGACAAGTAGGAAAGGGAGGTTCTAATAACCTGGCTGGCTGTGTTCAGCCACCTGGGAGATGCTACCGGAGGAAGGGGAGAGGGCTGAATCTCATTTTGGCTCTGTTGAAGACTACAGCCTCTGCTGTTTGAAGTGGTCTGGGTGCAGACAGTATATGTGGTTTTTAGAGTAAGTTTCAGCAGCACCCTGACCCTGTCTCACTGCAGAAAAGTAGCCGTATCTCCCTAGAGTTCCCCATTTGCATGCTTCCAATGTACTGTGCAGGTGGGGCATACTCTCAGTTAAGTGGTTTGACAGGTTCCCTGCTTCCTCTCCATGTTCCATCAGACATAACCAAGGGAACTCAATGTCTCCTTCCACGTCCAGCAAAGGCTGAGCAGACCTGTCTGTGGGAGGTTGGCCCCATCTTTCTTTTCCTTGGCACACAATAGACTGTGTCTTTTCTCATGCTGCTATCTCAGGCTACTACCTGAAGGTTTTCACCCTCCAAAATTTTCAGGTGAGAAATGGGCTCTTTATGTACAAGTATCCTTCTCAAAGTCATGGGATCAATGTTACTGTCTCCCTTGTCACTCAAAGATAAGAAAGGCGCCCAACACTCTCTTCCAGGCTCCCAGAGAGCTCTCATCACATCCTCTTGAATCCAGGTCCTTTTTATATCTTTTGTTTATAAAAGGCTTCAGATCAATTCAGCATTTTTGGAGCAGGGAAGTGGAGTGGGAATCTTTAGCCCTGAATCTGGCTTTCCTTGAACTTGGCCTTCCAGAAGTTAATAATTTTTTCCCTCAATAGTGGCATCTATATCATAATCTTACACTATTTGCAACCTCCGGGGATGGGAATATTTGTCTTCAGTTCATGTCATCATGATGTTACAATCAACTTTTGCCAACTCATTTGCATTCCCCAAGATCACAAAGAAACCACTCTTGGTCACCCAAGAAGACAAATTTGGGAAATCATTGAAGTTTCCAATAACAAAAGGGGAAAAGGCAAACATTTATTTTTATTTGCAAATGCAGCTTCTGCCAATAGTTAGTGCTCACAAAACCTTTTAAGCTACAGTTACTTTTGGTAAACTCAATGAATACTTTAAAAAATATCCAATGATAAGAAAATTACAGAAAAATTTCCATTACACTGTTGAAAATGTTTGGAATCCAAAATCCACTATTTTCTGCAATGGTTTTTAATGTTTGTTGTGGTTTAAAAAAGATTTTCTTTTTCTTTTCTTTCTACTTCTACATAGTCCTGGTTAAGTTAAGACAATCTGTTTCATGAACTTTTAGGACTGTCATTTTCTGGATTTAGATTGTTTTTATTCTTACATATTTATATTCATACTTTAATATTTTACATAAAACATTGATCTGCTGTATTTTATGAAACAAAATTATAGATCCTATTTATGATGAGGCATTTCCAGTTCGGGGAAAAACTGAAAATTTAATCAGTAGAAGGTCATTTGATGCCTTTTTTTTTCCTTTTTTAGCAATAATAAATAATTAACAACCTATTAATTACAAAAATTCTTAATTATGCTTAGAGCAACCAGAGCATTTTCACAAATTTAAATTCATATTTGTTACAGTATATGAAATCATTAAGAAAAGCCTCTGTTTTCCCAGTTTGGTAACAAATGGCTTTTGTCTGATGCATAATTAATAGAAACTAATAATGACTATGTAGCTCTTTCGGAGTTTTAAAGGCAAATCTATATCAGCCTACAGTTAACATGCAAATTCATCCAACAAGCAACACAAAATGTATTGTAGTAGTCATTCATTTTTATCAACATTCAAGAAGATCTAGACAGCAGCACAACTCCTCTATGTCGGAAACACATGGTCACAACTGAAGTCAGATCATACCTGGTAAAATACCCCCTTGCTAAGTCATCCTCTAGAGTCAGTTCAGACTTCCAGCACGATACATGAACAATAGCAATTAATACTGTGGGACAAAGGTAAATACAGACAAGAGTTTGGTGTGCTAGCATACAGAGTTTTGAAACAGTGACAAACAAAACTAAACATCTTGCCCTGTTCACTCTCCTCTCCCTTGTGAGCCTGGAATTCTCCGGGTCTCACCGAAACATTCGATTTGTGGAACTGAGTCCAATGATCCTAGCACGAAATTGCTCCCTGGGAGGGAAATTTGGCCACAAGGGGATGCTGTACCCATCTGAGGGAGGGCACTGAGGGAAACATCTTGGTGTGCAAAAAATGATTTTGCTATTAGAAACCTTGAAGGAAAAATGTGATTTTTCAAAATATTTAGCTTTATCGCAAGGAGTAGTTTGGTGGTATACTGTAGCTCAGATTCTATTTCATTATTTTTGGTTGGATTAATGAAATGTGCACACTATCACCATCACTCTTAATTCTTCTTTCATCACATAAGACACTTGTTAAGATAAGAAAGATATTCTACTAAAGCTGACGGTGATTAAGAGTCCATTCAGTATTCAAAGTTCCTAAAGAATCATTGGTTCTCTGAAAGGGATTAAAAAAGTAGGAAAGGCTTTGTTCAAACTCCTGCTAGTAAACAAGTATTACTTCAACTGATACAATGGCTACATGACATCAAAGTACTATAAATTATCAAAACTATCGTACAGAAAAATTACAAATTCATTGCAAAATACATTATACTGCTACCATTAAGAAAAAAGTGCTTTTTGTTTTCCTTTCTTTCTTTTTTTTTTTTTTTTGCCAGAAAAGTATTCTTTCAATATAGAAAATCCTACGTGTTACCCTGCATGTGGCTAGGATATATCATAACGGAGTTTGTACTGAGTCCTTCTGATTTGCTGGATGAAGGGCTGAAAAATATAACAATGACTTGTTAAAGCCGTGCTCCAAATGACCACGCCAGCTGTCAGTGGAGAGATGCCATTTAAGACACAAGAAGATGCCCTGGTCTGTCGAACCCTGCTGGTCATCACACTGTCCCACCACCAGCTGGTCTAGAATGCACAGGCCTTTTGCATGTTCTGTGGTTTCCTCATGTTCTCCTGAATTAGTCTCATGTTCTCATCTAGTTTTGTCGCCTACATGAATCTTCTGCTCAGTGATGCCTGTATTGTCTCATGAGGGGAACGATGCAAGATGGTGGACCTGCCAGTTTTAAGAATGGATGTCCAAGGAGTTCCTGGGCTGTGGCTCTTTGAGAGGGCTCCCTCACCAACATCAGGTCTAGGAATCCCCGCAGCATTGAAGAAACCTGTGAAAACACACAGGTACCATCCTGAGGACTAGCACAGAAACCTAGCCCAGCCCCCCTAAAACGGTTTTCCCCGTTAATCACATCAACCACTTCAAATTCTAGAAAGTCACCTTAAGGAGAAAGACGGTGTGAAAGCAAAAGCAGGTATTGCTTTTATTAACACATAGTATTTCCCTTACCTTCTCCAAATTTGAAATAACAGGGTAAATGATGGAGCAACTGAGAATGAAAACTTATTTACTCAAAAAAATTGCAGTGGTAATAATAGTGATTAGAGCAGCTATTATGAAGGGCTTCTTTTGCATAGGTGCAGGTCATAAGTGTCTGGTGAAGCATAGTATAAACATGGAATAGTTTTATTTTTCTAACAACTGCAATCATCTCGGCTGTGTGAAATATCCTTCCTTTAAGAGAAACAAGCTTTTGTAAGGCTAACACATAGTATTTTTTCCCTATAATTTCTTGTAATTTACTTTTTTGAGGTGTACCTTACATACATCCAAGTGCGTGAATATTAAGTGTATGGCTCAATGAATTTTTACATGCATTTATCCCTATTTATTCTTTAATCCTATCAAGATACAGAAATGTTCTACCATTCCAGGAAGCTAATTCAAGCCCCCTTTCTGCCAATATCCATTCCCTGGCAAAAGGCCACTACTATCTTGACTTCTAATAGTATAAATTAGTTTTGTCTGATTTTGTACTTTATCTAAATGGAGCATATATTGGGAACTCTGGCTTCTTTCACTCAACATTGCATCTGTGAGAGTCATACCTTATGTGTGGCAAAGTTATATCTTTTCAATGACTGTGTAGTATTCACTGTCCAATTATACTACACATTATTTATCCATTTGGGAAACGACATTGGGTGGTTTCCAGTTTTTTGAAATCATTAGGATTAACGCTCCTCTTGTACATGACTTTGAAGAACATTGGCACTCATTGGTTGTGAGAGCCTTGTCATACAATATATTTTCAGTCACTTTCATTAGTTAAACTTAGTTCAATCCAGTAAAAGTTTCAATCTCTTGCTCAATTCAGTTTCTTTTGCAGGTCCACACAAACTATATGAGTGATTCTGCTGGAGCTCTTCACTGAGATTTAGGGGGAGGGAAGAGGAGATGCTACCATTACAAACTAGTCTCCAAAAGGTGGCCTTATGCTCTTATTGTCATGAAACAGGTGGGAGGGGATGTGTGTGCAGGGTCAGCGTTTCTCATAGTGGTCCTGTGAGGTGTTGGCAGTCCTCCACAATGGTGATTTTTGGACTTAGCATCATTTTTTCTGAGTTTGGCCTAATTGGCAATCCTTGGAAAACAGGAAAGACCCCACTTAGTCCCTTAGAGGTATTATATTTAATATTAATACTAACCATGACCTTCACTGCCCTGAATGATCTAGCTGCTGCCTGCCTCTCTGACATGACCTACCTTTTCCGCTTGCTCACTTCACTCCAGCCACATAAGCCTTCTTTCTTGGCTTAAGGCCTTTGCACATAATGTTCCCTTTGCCTGGGACATTTTTCTCCCAGATCTTTGCATGGCTTGTGCCTTCCTTCTTTTCTGGTCTCAGTTCAGATGATCTCTCCCTAGAAAGGGCTTCCTTCACTCTTTAGCCTAAACTAGCTCCCAATCCCTTCTTCTGTACCCTCTGTCAGATCAGAGTGCTTTATTTTCTTCATAGCATGCACCACTCTCTGAAATTACTTTGTTTATCCATTTGCTTATAGTTTACTATCCGTCTCTCCAAACAGAATGCAAGCTCTACAAGAGTCAGGACATCTGGGGTCATGCACTGGGATATCTCTGGCAGTTACAAGTACCCAGAATGTAATAGCTGCTCAATGAGAGAGTGTTGAATAAAGCGCTTGATTTGCTTTTCGAACCAGCCCTCTAAGATAGGAACCAATTGTCACTCATTTTACAGATAAAGAACTTACGAGAGGCTGCGTCACATGCCCAGTGAATGAATGGAAGAGCAGAGATTTGAATCTAAGTGACTAATTCCAAATCTCATGCCTGTAAATCAGGATCTTACCTGCTGGATGTGATAAGCCAGTCTTAAAAAAACCACAGGGAGACTGAAAAATCCAAAAAGTACTTGAACTTTAGCAAGAGCTGCTGCTTCTCACCTTATGTAGGTCCTTCACTCTTGGAGGTAAACTGTCCCGGATCCTCCGCATTGCCTGGAGGGGAGGCTCATTAAAGTAGGGGGGTTCGCCATCAATCATTTCTATCACCATGATCCCAAGGGACCAGATGTCCACCTGTTAGGCACAACCCACTGGTTATCTCAGGCAAAGAGAACATTCTGAAATGTTGGATGTGTCCTCAGAAGCCAATAGATTTCTACTCATTCCATAAATGAAAATGCTATTTGTAATCTTTCAAAATTTATAATACAGATTTACAAGCTGAATTGTTGGGTTACCGAGTTTTTGTAAATGGTCTTTGTTTTTTATGGACAACTTCAGTGAAGTTCCACTGATTGGGTATAAATGAGTATCCTGAAATTCAGTGCTTTAATTTTTACCCTGTTAACTTTGGCAGTTAACTGCCTATCGGGGCAGATGAGAAAAACATCCAAAATTTTATGTTACAAAAATAGAGAAGAGGGTTGCATTTAATCATAAGAAAATAAGAGAAGTTTGGACATATAACGAATGGCAAAGAGCTCCATTGCACAATGTAGAATATATTCTGATTCTTTTATTAATTTGATTTTAAAAATATTTCTTTCCCTCCCTACTTTGGGGTTTTCCTCTTTATGTTTTATCATTTCAAAGCAACATGCACAAAACCCTGTTGTACAAAACCATTTTCAGGGAATGGGAAAAAGAAAAGGAAGAGATGACAAACAATTCTTTTGGGGTAAAGAATGGAAATCAGGACAATGAGGAGCCATTGCTGTGCTATAAATTCCCAGCTCCAGTCACTTCCCAGATATGGCCTCATTACCTCTCTTATCTGTTCACTGCATTACTGTTACACCCCTTGCAGGGACCGTCACTGAGAATTTATCTCTCAGGACCACAGTGAAAAAAACAAGTTGACTACTCATCCAAGGTCAAGCAAAGAAGGGAAAGAAACAGAGTCTGCCGTAACATATGTCAATATCCTTAGCTCACTGGTCCATTGCCACGTCTCCACGTTTCCACATGTTTCTCCTCTCTTAGAGTCAACATCTGCATCGTAATGTGTGGAAACACCATGCCCAGTTGAAACAAACCCTTTGGTCTCCCCATGAAGGTAGCCTGTGTGGCTCCGAGCATCCAGTCACGTTACTCCATCCCAAGAAGCCTTTCCTCCACTTCCTCTAGCCCCTCATGTTCACATACCCAGGCCCCACCCTTTAATAGATTATGAGTGATCTTTCCTTTCCAAGGGAAATTGAGATTGTGCTATATTTTTGAATATGCTATTATATAATATTCATAGATGATTTTTTTCCTACGAGAAAACGTTATTGCTCATGCAACTATTATCCCTATTTTGTGCACTTTTTCAGATCCTCTAGCCTTTCTCTGAATCACCATGCCTGTTCAACTCTGTCTCCAGACACTTTTCAAGTTGCATTGCCTTGCTTTGTGTGTGTCTGCCACTGACAGTGGGGTCAGAGTTTGAGGGACTCTCCCCCAGTGTTCACTGTAGGACCTCAGTAAGCAGCCCCTGGGTAAGTACCATGGTGATATCTGCAGAGTGGCTAGAGGTGGCCTTCTGCCACAGCCTGTGCTGTGCCACGTCTAGTGAGTGGGGATTGAATGGGGAGTCAAAAGTCATCACGCTGATCTCCTGTGTTCACCAATGACCTCAGAACCACTGCATCCTCGAGCGTCTCCCTGGCCCTGCCACCCCCAGGCAATAACTGTGACCCCCTTACCTCTGTTCCATAGGGTAGCCTAGAAATCACTTCAGGCGCCATCCAGTAGGGAGTGCCAACCAGTGATTTCCTCTTCGGTACCTCTTTGGAAACTTGAGCACAGAAACCAAAGTCAGATAACTTTATCTGAAAAGGAAAGGAATGCAACAAACTAACAATTTTAAAATAATGTCTGCTAGACATGGAAATATAGAGTTTCAAATTCAAAACAAACAGTCCCATTAATAGGTCTTGGAAGTATCAGAGAAGGGGCGGTCAGATCCTTTGTTGGAAAGGCATAGTCCATTTTAATGGAAGAACTTCTCACAGGGTCACCAGGATTGACTTCCAAATGTCTAAATTCCTGCCGCTTATATCATTTATAGAATTATGGAGCCAAAATAAAAATCCTTATAAATTTAATACATCCAAAAGAACAAATTCATTAAATCCCAAACCCACAACTTTAAATGTAATGAATGATGCTTTAATGTAAGTAAATTGCTATTATCAATGTGAATTTTGTACAAACTGATGCAGTTTAAGTTCTTTTGAGTTAAACCCATTTAGATTTCCATGTATCATGAGATGATTCAAAGAATCATCCTCTTTCCTGTATTTGAAATATTGCAAGACCTTCATTTAGATAGGGTGCTGAGATGTCACTGTAAGTGTTGTCTCCCCTTCCCTTCTTGGTTTGCTCCTTTGTGGACAATTTAAGCTGTCACTGTGAGCATCAATACAGGTGGAGGCGAGCATCAATACAGGTGGAGGCATGGCCATAGAAGCTGGGTGTCCTCACTGGGCTGTCAGGGGTTTAAGGTGTTCATCCTAAGGATCCAGTAGATATACCTGCTATTTATCTTAGATAACATGAGAAGAAAAAAAACTTTGAAAATTCTTGGACAGAGCTCATGTACTCATAAGAACTTACTACACCCTGCTGGTTTATATATTCTAGATGATCAGGATTTAGTTTATTTATGGAAGGCAGAATTTCTAGTCATGATGACTTGAGCTGAACTTCAGATGGCCTTATTAAAGAGGACATCAATGAGTCCCTTACTGTTGTTGATGATGATAGAATACAAAAGCAAACAATGGTTCAGAATGACCATTGGAAGTTAAAATTTTCTACAGATCAAAAACACAGTCTCTACAGTATGAATTCTCTCTTGATTCTTTTTATACCTCTCAACTTCCTTTTTCAACCTTTTGTCCTGGCTCTACCAGTGCTGCTCCTTAAATATTAGGGTTCCCTGATGTTCTGGTTCCAACTCTCATCACTTCTCTTTTTACATTTGCTTGCTGGAGATTCTTTCTCATTCCAAGTTTCATTCAGACTTCTCTCCTCCATTCAAAATCTGTATTTCCAACTAGTGTACGTTTCCACATGGATGACCACAGGTGCTTTCAAACAAACTCAGTGTCCCTCTCTCTGCTCCAAATCTGACCCTTCGTCTATCTGTCCTGTCCTAGCTAATGACACCAACATCTGCCCCAGCTGTGAATTCTAAACTCACAAGAATCATCCTGACTCTCCTCTATATCTCACCCTGAGTCTTCTTGACTAGAATTTAAAAACTCTACTTCTGTAGCTTCAGGACCCACAGTAATGCATGCCCCATAATAGGCCCTCAAAATCAGTATTATTGAATGGATGGATCCTCCATCATAAGAAATAAAGAAGCCTCTGAGAAAGAAGAACAAGTGCATTAATATTATTATAAGGATCAGGTTTTAGCAGAGAGGTCTGACCCAGAGACAAGATTTTTCTCCCCAATGTATTATTATGATAATTTTCCAACACATACTAAAGCTGAAAGAATTGAACAGTGAACATCCCTACACCCACCAAGTAGATTCTATAAGGGCTAATGTTTTGCTGTGTGGGCTTTATAACACACCTATCTCTCTATCTATCCAACTATCCATCTCTTTTGAGGCATTTCAAATTAAGTTGTTGACATCAGTACACCTCACTCCTAATTTAGCATTAACTAGAGTTCAATGATATTTTATAGTTTATGTAAAATTTTCATATGGGGAAATGAACACATCTTAGGTTTATCATGTGATGAGTTTTGACAAGTGCACACACCTGTGTGCCTCAAACTCCTATTAAGATTCGGACCACTGCCATCACTGGGGCATGGCTGAGAGGGTCCTCAAGATATAGATGGTGGTCAGTCACCCTTGTAGAGCCATAGCATGGAAAAAGAAGATGGTCAAATATAAAATACTGGGAAGTTGGGGTGATGAAGTCAGAGAACAAGCAAAGGAGAATGACTTTTGGAAGCCAGGGTGGGGATGGCCAACAGCCAGGAAATACCAGGGAGATAAAACCAGATAGAACTGAGAGTGGCTGTTGTATTTGGCACTGAGGGTACCCCAGGTAATCCATAGTTTCAGTTTGAGTTGGGGGCAGAATTCAGATAGTAGGGAGGTGGATCTCCAGCAGACTGCTTTTCAAGAAATGAGATGTGTTTTAATATAGATAGAAGGGCTCCTGCAGTTAAAAATGTAGTGAAAATTATAATAGTGACAGTGATGATTATTATCACTCTTTAGAGTGGGTTGAGTAGCGTCTTTCAGAATTCATGTCTGTCTGAACCTCAGAATGTGATCTTATTTGGAAATAGGGTCTTTGCAGGTTTAATTAGTTAGGTTGAGTTCATACTGGATAAGAGACAGGCCCTAAAGCTAATGACTGATGTACTTATAATAAAAGAAGAGGACAAACAGACATTCAAAGAAGAAGACCATGGGAAGACCAGGCAGAGGCTGGAGTGATGGGTCTATAAGCCATGGAACGCCAAGGATTGCCACAACCACCACAAACTAGGAGAGAGGTATGTAATAGATTCTCCCTCAGAGCTTCCAGAAGGGACCAACACTGCCAACACCTTGATTTTGGACTTCAGGCCTCCTGAACTGTGAGAGAATAAATCCTGCTTAGAGAGAATAAAAAAACCCCCACTCCATTGGTAGTAACTTCTTATAGCAGTTCCAGGAAACTAATATACTAGCTAAACCTCATTGAGCTCTTACAACATTCCAGGTAACACTACAAACCCTTTACATGCGTTATCCCATTTGACTGCTCACAAGAAACTAATGAGGTAGGAAATATTATTATCCTCATTTTACAGATAAGCAAGTCAAGGCACAAAAGTGGCTAGACCACTTTCCCAAGGATATGGAGCTAGCAAGTGGAAGAGTCAGGATTCAGGAATTTAACCACCACTCTGTACTGAAGAGCAAAATACAGGCTGAAAGAAGGGAGCTAGAGGAGTGGCAGATGTTAAAGATCTGTCATCCCTAGTCCCTGTGCCTGAAGACCAGTACTGATCCGTGGCCTGTTAGGAACTGGGCCACACAGCACGAAGTGAACAGTGGGCAAATCAGCAAAGCTTCATCTGTATTTACAACCCCTTCCATCACTCACATCATCACATGAGCTCCACCTCCTGTCAGATCAGCAGTGGCATTAGATTCTCATAGGAGCATGAACCCTACTGTAAACTGCATGTGTGAGGGATCCAGGTTGTGTTCTCCTTATGAGAATCTGATGCCTGATGATCTGAGGTGGAGTTGAGGTGGTGATGATAGCTCTGGGGAGCAGCTGCAAATACAGATTATCATTAGCAGAGAGGTTTGACTGCACAATAAATGTAATGTGTTTGAATCATCCAAAAACCATCCCCCCCACCCCAGGTCCATGGAAGAATTGTCCATGAAACCAGTTCCTGGTTCCAAAAAGGTTGGGGACTGCTATTAATAGTACAGGAGTGAGTGAGGGTAATTGATGATAGGGATCCTGAAAAGACCGTAGGGGTCTTGCTCCTTAAAGCATCATCAACAGCAGTAGCAGCAGCAGCAGCATCACCTAGAAACTTCTTAGACTTGCAGAATCTCAGCCCCCACCCCAAGACCTACTGAAGTCTGAATTTCCATTTTAACAAGATACCCAGGCCATTGTTGTACACATTACTTGAAACATAGGAGACCACAGATCAGCTAGAAAACAGAAGAGGAAGGAGTATTTCATGAACAGGGGAGGATGAAGGGGCCTCTGTTTGCATAGGGTCTCATCTCTTCACTTCAGCATCATGACAAAAGCCTTCTCGGTATTTTCACCATGCCCATGCTTCCTACTGCTGACCTGAACACACTGCAGCCCACCTGAATGGATTTCGAGGTCCTCCATAATCTGATGCCTCTTCACATAGCCAGTCTCCTCCCTCACTGCTTTCTGAACACACTGAAACCACTCCTAGGGACTGCAGGCATTCCTGGAATGTGGGGTTCCAGGGCTAAAACCCAGAAACTCCAGGCAAATAAGAAGGAGTTGGTCATCCTAAGGTCTATTCCCAACTTTGAGTTTTTGTTCATATTTTTTTCTTGCATATTCAATTCTTAAGCATACCTTGACCCAATCTTACTTCCTCTGGAATTCTTCTCTGGAGCCCATATTGATCTCTCCCCTTTCCAAATTCGAGAGAACTTAGCACGCGCTCAACCTCGAACTGTTTTCTAGTGCTGATTTTCCCCCTCTGGTTAGAGATGACATTCCTCAGAGGCAACAGCCCTGCTTTCTGATTGTAGATCCTTACTGTGTTCCTTAAGAGCGGGGTAAACAGCAGATACTCAAAAAACACTTGCTACTAGATTGATTTTATCTTATATTTATGCACACAAGCATGCTAGTACATGCTGTGATATAAGGCACATTGGGGTGGTTTCTCAAACCATTATTGACATACTGAAGACAGCTGTTTCTAGAATAGATGAAATGCAGGTAAAATTTTGGAAATTATTAATGTGATTTTTTTCTTTTTTTATTTCCTCATTCATAATCTTCTCACTAATCAGCCCAAGGTTAGTGGTGATGTGATTTGGATTGGGGGGAGATTGTGGCTTATTCCCAGTGGAACACATACATCCCCACACAAACAAGAGACAGGAGAAGCCCTACATACATCAGAGGTAATATTCAAAATATTTAATAATCAGATTAGTCTAAACTAATCAGAATCTAGACATAAAGTCAAGCAGGGTCTTAGAGTTACCCTGGGGAGGATTACCATCTTTAATGAGATAAGGGAAGGGGTGTCCTGGAAAAGGGCTGGGGGATGAGGGATGTTCTAAGGACTTAAAGCAGTGGTTGCTAACCAACCAGCATGAACATATTGCAATATTTTAACAATGGGTACAGACAAAGTAGTGAAAACTGGGTACCTGCCTTGGCCTTGCCCAACACGGCCTCCGTGGAGAGAAGGCACAACAGCACGGAGGGAGTGAGCTTGAGGCTGTGCTACTGGCTGCCATGGACAGTATGTGACGTGCAGGGGTCAAAAGTTCCTCCAAATCTCAGTGAGGGAATGGGGAAAGGGCTGACACAAGCCTTGGACTGAGCCAAGGAGGCAGCCTAAAGGGAAGCTTTCAGCACTTAAGGTCAGAGGCTGTGAAATCCTGCAGAGGTGCCTTCTGAACAGCCCAGACACTGACGGGACAAGATAACCTCAGTGGTCACCAGTCCAGGTAGCAGGAGAATCCAGTTACACCAAAGCAGGGACAAGAGTGGAACAAGAAGACGGGTCTTATCTCCTTCACTCTGAGATGCCACAAGCCATGTTTGTCCCTTCCTCTCCCGGATGCCATCTAGGGAAAGAGTGGGGGTGGGAGGGAGAGGATGGAGCAGGCAGGGCTAAATCTGAACGACTGAGTTTTTAAAGGTATCATTTAAACCTGATAATAATGCAGTTGAACTTTGATAGACAATGTTTAAATTATTCGAGCAGACTAAATTAATGGAATGAATTAAAATAGAGATGTTTTTAAAAGAATCTAGCCCATAGGGCTTTGTGAAAATTCTGGTTTGGCTCTAGGAAACAGAGAAACTATAATTGTGTATGTGTATGTGTGTGTGTGTGTGTGTGTGCGGTTGGTTATTTCCAAAGCTAGAGTGCAAATAAATTTGCAACCCCACTACACAGATAGTAAACAAGAAACAATCATGCCCATAAATTTTGTTTGTTTGCCTATAAATTTAAGAAATCTGAATGATTTAGGAGGTGGCTGCCTCAGCATTTTAGTATTGGCAGTTATTAATTTTAATATCTGTAGTGTGGGTTTCTCTTTGCTGACATGAAAAAAAAACCCAAACCCCTCAAGATATGGCATTCTAATAACTCTCCCTGACAAAATGGAAGACGAGCAATTGAAACTCGACACTTGGAAGTTAGGCCTCTTCTTCTGTTGTAGGAGTGGAAGTGCTTTGCCATGATTTTTCACTTATCCAAGTACATAAAAGAGACAATTTTCTAAAAGAACATAATTGCACACAACATTCATCCAAATAAATCTGCAAGAAGATAATGAAAACTCAAGTAATGAGCTTAATAAAGCACTGCAGGCAGATCTTAAAAGCAAATCACACAGACGCTAAGCTGAGCCTTACTTTAGATAGAATCATACAATTTAAACTACCCTTGTCTCACTAATGCAGTTAGGCTAAAAGAACTGCCACTAATACATTTCCCCCTAAAAGGAGAAGATATAGCTTGTTACACAAGGACCAAAGAACTATAGTTTAGAGCTCAAGGAGGCTACTTAAAGCTGAGACACTTATCCATCTCTAACATGTCCTGGCTAGGAATTAGGGGTCCCACAAAAGGATGGAGGGTTGGGATGGTGGGGGTGTGCAAAAGAGAGTCTGTGCACAGGATGGCTATAGTCAGCTGATGGGGAACACCAGTAGGAGTTTGGAAGGAAGGAGCAAAGTGAGGTTGGGATACTTATTCCCCCAGCTCCCATCCTGCAGGTTCACTGCGGTCCGGCTTCTGCCAAAAATCAGAGGCAGCCCTGAAGACAACAACAATTTCTATTTCCAGAGTCCAGCAGCCAGGTCCCTCTCGTCTCTTCAGGCAAGGGGTCTTACGAGCGGTGTTTCATTCTCGCGCACTGCACTAATCCTCATGCACTAATCCGTATGATGTTTTCTACATCTGCCCACACCTTTGTAAACTGTCCCTTTGTTAAATGCTCCTCAGATTCCCCGAGCGGAGTTGGTCACCTGTTTCCTGCAGGGGCTCTGAGAGATACTGCGGACATGCATATCCACAGGAATAGGGTGGACGCAGCCCTTTTCTTTTTCTGCCACGAAAATAGGAATGTGGCAGAAAAAAACAACAAATGTCCATAGTTTCCATGACTTCCCACACTCGTTGCTAAGGAGGTAAATTATCCTTCAAACTCAGGTCACAGGTAATTCTGACTAACAGGATGACACAGAGGACAGAATGGTAATTTCCGTTCTGTAAGCCTTCTGGGAAGAGTGGTGGGTGACTTGTGACTAAGAAAATTAGAATGATGAGAAAGTGTTCTTGAGAGAATTGTGCCTGTGACAGACGAAGTGACAAGGCAAACTGTGGAGGGGCCAAACATGAGAATCTTACCCGGCCGTCACTTGTCAGGAGGATGGAGTCACTCTTGATGTCCCGGTGAATCACGCCTTGGTTGTGAAGGTAGGAGAGAGCTCTCAGAACTGACAGACAGACGGTAGCTATCTGTTCTTCATTCATTCTAGAGAGGAAATAACATTTAAGGAATGAGACAAGCTTAAAAACATCTTTAAAGTGCTCCAGAGAGGCAGATCCCTTGAGTTCTAGTGAACCAATCCATACTTCCCAGTCCATATCTGGAAAACCTACTGGCAAGGGAAAGGGAGTCTTTGGATTTGATTCCCAGAACAAAGGCTTCGCACTGAGGATGACAGGGCCCAGACGTAAGTCAAAGGAAAGAGATCTCCGTTTGTCAGCTTTTGGGTTATTAATACAAATGCACTTGTATGAACTTTTATAGCTAATGCCTTAGGCATTGACAAACCTCCGGGGCCTACAGAGAGAGCACACTGAGTAAGCAGGCCAGGTTCCAGGGGTGGCTGTTAGGTAATCTTGAAAAAGTCCTTTAACTTCCTCCGCTCTCTTTTTCCTCATCTTGGACACAGGGACAGCCACAGTTTTCTTCAAGGCTGAACTCGGGCAAAGTGGTCTTTGGATTTCTAAGCTCTGTCTCTGAGGCTTACCTTACTCCCCATTCACCTCCCTCCCCTTCTTCCAGGAGCTGGAGGTTTCTGTGGCTTCAGGTCCCTTCTGTCAAAAGGAAATTGGACCTAGGAAGTTACTAATAACTAAGTATGAATGGAGAGTACTTTAATAGACTGACCCTGGGAACGAGAAAGGAAGCATACATAGCACTGGACATTGCTCCCACGTCTCATGTCTGCATCCCTGTGGAGAAGGTGTTTCAGGCTTCAGGGGAGGAGATTGAGGTTGGGTGACCTGCCCAAAGTTTCACAGCTAAGAAAGTGGCCAGGTCATGATTCAAACCTCACTCTTTTTGAGTGTAGAAGCCATGCTTTCCCACTTTTCCACTGTCCCTTACTCCTCTGCCACCCAAAAGAATGGATTTTCCTAATGACTGATATAGTTCAGCGACTGAGGAATCCAGGTGAGAATTATTTGGGCAGCAGAGGTTGCTAGGTGCTCTCAAAACGACTCATTTAAGTATCTGACTAACTCATCTATGTATAAAATTTCCTCCTTATCACAGAGATATTGGGAGGCCCAAGTTAAATAACAAGTGTGAAAGAGCTCCTGAAACAAACTATCATGCAAACAGAGGGAAGTTGGAAGAGACAGAGGGTGTAATTGACCAGAACCTAAATTTAAGGACCACCTGGGGAAATTCCAGTGACCCCAGATAAATCTTAGCTCAGCAGGACAACAAAATGGATGGCCTTGAATTGGTGTTTCGGTCTTACAGATGCCAGAAAATCCTGCCTGAGTAATGCTGGGATTCAAAAGTGAAGTCCAGGGAGATAGCCAATTAGGAGAACACTGAAGGTATAAGGTTGATGGGTATGAAAAAATACACCTTTCCCTTCATGCAAAAAATCAGTCCCATACAAAGGCAGGTCAGAAGAAATGTTCTTGCCTGGAACAGAGAGGAAATTGACAACCTCTGTGTTCTTGGTTTTGTTATTATATCAGTGTGCTTGTCATTGTGCTGGATTGTTTTCAGATGTTGAGTCTCACGTGTGCCAGAAGCACATCCCTTAGAGGTTTAGAGTATCAGCATTAGGGGACAAGCTCAAAGACACCTTAAAATTAATTCAGGACCAAGAACCACCATCTTTAATAAAATTCATTTCTCTTGAATTCCATGAGATTTGAGTTATTTGAAGCAGGCATGAAGATTCTTTGCATGTCAACTATGCCAAAAATTAATTGAATCTGACCCTCAATCACTAACTGAAAGATCACCTTTAACTGGAACATATGACAAATGCTACTGATTCCTAATTCAATATCTTTGAAATTAGCATGGCCAACTGAAAAATGGCTGGTGCTTTTCTACTTCTATGGGAAAGAAGCCTGGTATGGGATAAAAATGCTTCAGTTCTAGAGTCAATCTCAAATTCAAATTCTGGCTCTATCAGTGATTAAATATGTGGTCTTGAGAAAGATACTTTCCATCTCTGAGTCGTAGCTTCATCATCTGACAGACAGGCACATCAACATCAGCCTTATAGAGATGTGATAGTTATAAGAGTTAATGTATATGTGAAGAAGCTGACAGTGCTTGGCACCTTCCTTTCCCTCTGGAACCCTCTGTTTCCTGGGAATTACAGATGTAATTTAATCCTAAAAGATGCTAGGTTAGTGCTAAAACTTCAGTATGTATAAGAAACACCTGTGCATCTGGCTAGATCGTGGATTCCCATTTAGTTGGTTTGGGGCCATGCTTCATATTCCGCACTTCTAATGTGCTCCCAGGTCCTCAGACCACACTGAGTTGCAAGGGGTTAGATGTTCTATCAACCAACCAACCAATCAATCAATCATTCAATAAAACAGTTATTCAATATCTATGCTAGGAAACTTTCTGAATTATCAGCTTAAGGATTTCAAATTCTAAATATTCATGGTGTTCTTTGATGTGCAATCGCTTCTTGCTCTCTGGAAGCACTCTGCTTTTAAGGGGAAATTAGTTGACAAAACTGGATGGAGAGGACGGGCGCGGTGGCTCACGCCTGTAATCCTAGCACTCTGGGAGGCCGAGACGGGCGGATTGTTTGAGCTCAGGAGTTCGAAACCAGCCTGAGCAAGAGCG